>JAUTDX010000395.1:0-177219 GCA_030844895.1 Ambrosia x helenae | reverse complement strand
TAAGACTTGAGTGATGTGTGCGTGTGATGGAGATGGACTCCTCCTCACGTGTGTGTGTTGACTAAAAGGAATAGAAGATTGAGTGTAAGAGGAATAATCAGGGATGGATCAGATGTGTGGATTTGATCCTGATTATATAGAGGAGTTGTCTTCTAATTCAGGAAAGCATATTATCTTGGACCATGTTGCAACAAGAGGACAGGCCACTTTAGGTTGGTAATGGCTTTGGACCTGCGGTCCGAGCTATGCAATGTCTACACGACAGTTGCTTTGAGCTGGCCGAGGAAAAGGTGACAAGACAGGTCATTTTTTGATCTGTGCTTATTCGTCGTTTGAACCTTTGTAGGTTTCAACGCTTTATAAGTCATATTTTTGCCTTGGGCTACCTACGTCATCAGCCCCCAAGTCAGGAGTCTTTGTGGCGTAGGTAGAAGGCTTCTGACTGTTTGCTATCTTTGTTTTTCGTTGAAAGGTTCGAAGGTTCGTAGGTTTTGGGCGGTTACTTTTTCTGATTTAAATTGTGATTTGACTGACTGATGTGACAGATGTCAGCTCAGCCGCTCAGTCTTTGTATTAATTATTTGTGCATCATTATCTATAATAACTGTCATTATATTATTTCATTTGCACACAATAAATCACTTTACTTTTTACTTTCATACGATTCCTCTTCATTTTCCTTAGGGTTTCGCTTGCATTCATCAGGTCAGTCTTTCCTCTTTTACTTTTTCTTTGCTTTTGATCATCCTTCACGGCGCTATGGGTGCTAAGAAGGATATGTCTATCACCTTCTCTTCCCTTACCCAAGAGGAAGTTGAAGCGTTCTGCTTGGAATGGGACATTGATCTGTCCTTCAAGCCTACCGCTCCTGGTTTGAAGATCCTGTTTCCAGTTGTCCTGATGGTTCTATCGCACTATATTGTCGTCATTTTGAGTTTTCCAACGTTCGTCATCCCTTCTCTATTTTCTTGCTCAATGTACTTGAGTATTATAGGGTTTCTTTGGGTCAAATCCATCCTCATGGGGTTGGCCGTGTTTTGCATTTTGAGATCCTTTGTAGGGCTCTTGGTTATGACCCGACCCTTCTTATGTTTAGGCGTTTCTTTCGCCTTGCTAAGAATGGTGATTGGTTTACCTTTGAAGGATCCTCGGTTGAAACAAACTTGATTTCTTCTCATGTAACAACCGTTGGTCAGTGGAAGACTAGATTTTTCTGGGTTTCTGAGTCAATTTTTTCCCTTCAAGCCTGTGTGGAGGCATCCCAAGGCTGTTCTTAACGAAGTAGAGCCGTTGGAGTCTGCCTTAGATGGGATTTTTCTTAAGGCTATTCGCGGCATGTCCTTCAAGGCTTCGTCCCTTTGGCGAACCTTTTCTCGTTTTATCCGGTATTAGCACTCGTTGGGGAGAAACAGGGTAGAGACCCTGTGTTGATGAATGGTGATCAGGGTATGCTTGTTTTTATCACCGTTTTTACTTGGTTTTTCTTTCATATTATTTATGTTTTCTGTTTTTCTTACTGTTTGTCTTGTAGTTATGTCGGCTTTTGACTTTATTAAGGGCGATGATGCTTCAGAGGTTGTCTTCAAGGATGCTGAAGCTGCCGATGGTGAGGATGCTTTGACTAAGTATGAGAAGGGAAGGTATGATGGTGGTAACTATGTCGTTGTTCCCAATGTGAAGAGTTTTTCTAAGCCCTGTCTCGACTAGGAGGTCTAGTCGTCGTTTGTTGAAGGCTGCGAAGTCTGTGGATGCTTCTGAAGCGTTTGATGTTAGTGATGATATAGAGAATTCTGAAGGGGAGAAAGATCAGGAGGTTGAAGGTGTTATTGAAGAAGTTGTTGGCAAGAAGAGTAAGGGTAAGAAGGTGGCTGCAAAAGTTGTGATGATGAAGCATGGTGAGGGTTCCACAAGTGTGGATGGTGAAGGGGTGTATACCCCTGGTTGGAATGTGAAACCTCTGATACTTTTAAATCATCCGCTGTTTGTGAGGATGTTCTTGCACACTTGCTACCCTTGGTGCCAAGGCTTGCTTGGAGGGGTTGGATGATGATGCTCTTTTGACCAAAATGATGGTTGGAACTTGTAATCTGGCTGCTATGCTTCCTGAAGGTATTAGCAGGTTTAGGAAGATGATGGGGGAGTATAGTGATTTTGCCAAGAAAAGGAGAGAGATGAAGCAAGCTTTGGCTTCTTTGAAGAAGGATGCTTTGGAATGGGCTGAGAAAGAGAAGACCTTTGTTGGGCTGATAGATGAGTTGAAGAAAGGGCATGAAGCTGAGGTTGCTAAACATGAGGCTTCTCGTGTGAAACTTGAGGTTGATAGGTTGGCCTTGAAGCAGAGAGGAAGGTGTTTGAGCAAGAGAAGGTTGGGTTGGAGGCTTCCCTTGCTGATGCCTTAGATGACAATCAATGGTTGATTGAGGAAGGTTTCCAGCAAGTTGTCACGTATCTGCTTCATTCTGCGGAGTTTAATTCTACTCTTGGTGAGGTTTATACCAAACTCCTTATTCATGGCAAGCATACAGGTTTTGTTGCAGGTTTTAAAGCTCATGAAGCGGGTGAGGTTATGGAGGAGTCTCCTTTGTTTCAGCCCAAGTCCTTGGATGTTTTTAAAGAGACGGTGTTGAAGATGGAGCAGAAATCCTATCAGTATGTTTCCCAGGTGTCCTCTTGTTATGGAAAACCTTTGCAGGTACTAAAACAGATGAAGCCCATTAGTTTGAATGAAGCTGTTTGTGTTCAAGTGCTTGAATCAGTTTCCAAGAAACGGGCTCGCTCTGGTGACAGTGAGGAGACTTTAGATGCTGAAGAGTTACTGTCCAAGGATGCAAGCGTTGAAGCTTCTGAGGCTGGGGTTGTTGGGGATAGGCCTTTGAAAAAGGGAAAGAAAACTAAGAAAACAAAGGTGGCGAAAGTGGTTGGGGAAGATGAGGCCTCGAAGCCTTCGAGGTCTGGTGATGTTGCTTAGTTTCTTATCCTTTATTCGTAGCTTTCTTAGCAGTATGTTTGTAAACAATTAATCTGGTGTTTGAATGGTTTGACTTTTGTTGGAGCCTGGTGGACTCCTTTATGTGTAGTAGGCTTTGATAGCCTTGTGAACAATTTGTAGTACTTGGCCTGTTAAGGCCTCTAACGTTTTAAGCCCTTAAGGCTATTTTAGGTTTACTTTCTTTGTTGGCTTTTTTAACTATGTTTGTTCTATGGTATTTGTCTTTGTTATGTTTGGGAATGTTTTAACCGGTAGCACCTTAAAAGGTTGAATGCTGCAGTCATTCATCCTAAAGGTAGTCTAGGTAAACAAGTCACCATCTATCCTATACACTACTTAGTTTTTTTTTTCGTAAGTTTGTTCAAAAACTTAAGAAACAATTGGTGTAGGCTGCTCAAACCCGTCTATGAGACATGTAAAGAAAGAGCTTTGTAGGTCTCATGGAGTTGGATTGATCTAGGAACTCACCCCTTATATAGGTTCATTCAACCCTTGAACCTATTGAGCGATATGGCCTGGGAGCTCATCCCCTTACATGGCCCTTGCCATGGAGTTTCTTGCAAGGTTCTCAACCTGGAAGTAGGATAGAAAGACAAATTTTCTAAAGAGGATCTACTGATCCTTTCATTGATTTAACAATCCAATATTACATCATTCAACTAGGAGGAAATTACATTTCTTGAAGGCCTAGACAAAGAACTTTTTAAGGTTCTTGTCGTTCCAGTGGCGTGGTAGCTTCTTACCTTCCATGTTGGCAAGTTTATATGATCCTCCTTTGTGGGATTCCAGGATGGTGTAGGGGCCTTCCCATCTTGGTCCTAACTTTCCTTGATTTTCTTTCTTGCTTGCTTCGTTGTTCCTTAAGACCAAATCTCCCGACTTGAAGCGTTCGTGCCTTACCTTAGCGTTGTAGTAGGACTCCATCTTTTGTTTGTATTAAGCTTCTTGAATTGCTACTAAGTCCCTTGCTTCTTCTAAGGGATCTAGGTTGAGCAGAGCTTCTTCCTCATTGGTCTTGATGTTTAATGTGAAGCGTTCGGGGTGTGGTAACCCCAATCTCGGCCGGGATAACTGCTTCGGATCCGAAAGTAAGACTGTATGGCGTTTTCTTGTTGCTTGTCTTCTCGGTGGTTCGAATGGCCCATAAGACGCTTGGGAGCTCATCCAACCATCTTCCTCCTTTTCTGCCGAGTCTTGCCTTGATCCCTTCAACCACACTTCGGTTCATTCGTTCAACGTGGCCGTTTGATTGTGGGTATGCCACAGAACTGAAGACTTGAGTTATTCGATATTCCTTGCACCAAGTGCTGAAGGGTTTCTCTGTAAATTGATTCCCATTATCTGTGACCAGTACTCCGGGTAGGCCGTACCGGCAGATGATGCTTTCCCAAACGAAGTCGATGATCTTTTTTCCAGATATCTTCCCTAAAGCCCCACTTCTGGTCACTCTGTGAAGTAATCAACAGCAACCAATAAAAACTTGACTCCTCCCTTTGTAGGTGGGAAGGGTCCAACGATATCCATCCCCCATTTATAAAACGGCCAAGCTGAGTTGACTGGGATTAGGTCATGCTTGGGGCTCTTTCGGACTGGGCGTGTATTTGACAGGCTTCACATTTTTTCAATTGTTCCGATGCATCTCTGTGCATGGAGGGCCAGAAGTAGCCGAGATTCATAAGCTTCGCTACCACTGATCGTGGACCACAATGAGCTCCACATATACCTTCATGAACCTCCTTGATTAAGTATTTGCTTTGTTCCGGGCCAACACATCGAAGCAGTGGAGCCAAATACCCTTTTTTGTAGAGTATGCCTTCTTGGATGATGTATTGCTTTGACTTGATCCGGACCCTTTCGGCTTCAACATTGTCTTGAGGAAGTTCACCTTTTTTTCAGGAATGCTATGTATGGGGTCATCCAATTTGGTTCATTTTCAGTGATTACGTCTTGTACTTTGAGCTCGGATATGGAAGGATGTTGGATTACTTCTACCAGCACTTTCTTGGTAAGATGGGCAAAGTTTAATGAGGCGAGCTTGCTGAGAGCGTCAGCTTTTTTGTTGTGTGATCTTGGAACTTGTTTGATTTTGCAGGACTGGAAGGTGTTCATGATTTCTTTTGCCTTTTCTCTGTATTTTTTCATGTTTGGTTCCTTGGCTATGTAGCTATCATTTACTTGGTTAGAAACCAGAGTGAATCAGTGAACACTTGAAGCTTTTGGACGACCATATTTTTTGCAAGCTTTAATCCTGCCATCAGAGCTTCATATTCTGCTTCATTTTTGGTGGCCTGAAATTCCAAGCGAAGAGCATATGTGAATTCTAATCCCTCAGGATTGATTAAAACAAGACCTGCTCCGGATCCTTCAACGCTGGAAGCTCCGTCAGTATAAAGCTTCCAGGCTTCGGGATCGAAAGGTTCGTCTATTGTTATGTTAACTTCAGTGGTTTCCACCTTTGGGACCTCAACTATAAAATCAGCTAATATTTGTGCCTTTATTGCCTTTCTTGGGACGTAGGTGATTTTGTGTTCACCTAGTTCGACGGCCCACTTGGCAAGGCGTCCCGAAGTTTCAGGTTTTTCAAGCACACTCTTAATGGGTTGGTCGGTGACCACTTGTACGGGGTTTGCTTGAAAGTACCTTCTGAGTCTTCTAGATGTTTGTACTAGGGCCAAAGCTAGTTTTTCAAGAGGAGGGTACTTGACCTCTGCTAACTTTAAAGTTTTACTGAAGAAGTAAACAGGTACCTGGGCTTTATCTCTTTCAATGGTGAGAACAACACTAAGGGCTTCTTCAGTAACACAAAGGTAGACAGAGATAGTCTCTCCTGCTTCAGGGGCTGCAATGGTTAGGAGGGAAGCCAAATATTGTTTCATCTGGTTGAAGGCTTCCTCCGCCTCTTCTGACCATCTGAAGTTTTTCTTGTCAGTGCACCCCTTGAAAGTTTTGAAGAATGGTAAGGATCTTTCAGCTAGTTTTGACATGAAGCGTTTTAAAGCAGCGAGTTTGCCGTTCAAGCTTTCTACTTCTTTCTTGGTTTGTGGAGACTTCATGTTTAGGACGGCTCGAACCTTGTTGGGGTTGGCCTTTATGTTCTGCTTTCCCACGATATGTCCCAGGAATTTTCCTTCTTCAAACCCAAATGAACACTTTACAGGGTTGAGTTTCATGTTGATTTTTCTAAGGTTGCTGAACGTTTCTTGTATGTCTTGAAGCATTTGTTCCTCCGTTTTGCTTTTAATAACTAGATCATCCACGTAAGCTTCCATGTTCTTGCCGATTTGTTCAGCGAACACTTTATCAACCAACCTTTGGTACGTGGCACCTGCATTCTTTAAGCCAAAAGGCATCTTTTGGTAACAAAAGATGCCCTTGTCAGTGTGAAAGGCTGTTTTCTCTTCATCTTCCGCCTTCATCTGTATCTGGTGATAACCTTTATAGGCATCCAGGAAACACTTGAAGGGGAAACCTGTCAATGAGTCAACTTTTAAGCATGCTTTATGCAAAGGATAACAATCCTTGAGGTAGTGAATTAACTTTTAAGTTATCTTTAGGTAAATGGGGAACCTGTCAATGAGTCAACTTTTAAGTCAACCTCGGGTAAGGGATAACAATCCTTTGGGCAAGCCTTATTGAGGTCTTTGAAGTCTATGCACATCCTCCATGAATCATCGGGCTTCCTGACCATCACCGGGTTTGCAACCCAGGACCGGTATTTGACCTCACGGAGGATTCCTGCTTCGACTAGCTTGTCAACCTCTTGACATGCAGCCTTGCTTCGTTCGGGGGCAAGACTCCTTTTCTTTTGTACAACCGGTTTGACACATGGAGGGATCTTAAGCTCATGTTCAGCAATGTTTCGAAGGATGCCAGTCATGTCACTAGGACACCAGGCAAAAATATCAACATTGTTCCATAGTAACCCTTCAAGTTTTGAAAGTGTTTCTGTGGGGAGATCTGTGTTAACCCGTATTCTTTGTTCTGGGTACTTTGGGTTGATGCTGAGGCCGAGTTTGTTTCGGTCATTGTTATCTTCACCGACCACTAGCACTGTGGTTGATGCTTGAAGGGTTGCAATCCCATCTTTGGTGGGGATCTTGGCATTCTTCCGACTGATGGAGATGGTCATGTCAAAAACCACTACTCCAGGTCTGCCGATGATAACATCATAATTGGACGGTAGGTCCAGGACGATAAAGTTTAGATGTTCGGTTCTTTGCATTTTCCCATCGGAGAAATTCACATCAAGTGTTATTTCTCCTAGGGGTTTTATGGGTATGTCTGCAATACCTTTTATAGAGGCCTCTGTGGGTTGGAGCTTGGAGCGTTCCTCAGGACTCAGGAGTTTGAAGTATTTTTCAAACATGATTTCGGTAGCTGCTCCTGTGTCTATGTAAGCCTTTTGTGTTTTTATTGAACCAATAGATGCTTCAAGGAGAAGGGGATCACGATGTTTGTCCTCTTTTGTGTGAGGAAAATATATGCTTTGATGCTCCCAAGCTTCCAACCTCTGACGCTTACTTGGTGTTCCTTGTTCAAACGAGACCATAGCAACTTCTTTTTTCTTGTTGTCGGTCATGTTTTCTTTTACACCTTTCACCAAGTGGGCAAGCTCCCCGGACTTAACGGCTTCTTCAATTCTTTTCATAAGGTTGAAACAGTCGTTGGTGTGATGTCCCTTTTCTTCATGGAACTCACAATATTGATTGGAGTTTTCGTTTCTTTTGCTTTTTGGCAAGGGACGGGGAGGCCGAAAGGTGTGTTTGACTTCTTCTGTTGCTAGAATCTCTTGAGGAGTTTTGGTGAGGACTGTGAAGTTGACATTTCTGTCCTTGCTTGGAGGGTTCCTGCTTTCCGTCCTTCGAGACTCAGACCCTCTGGGTCTTCTGTCATGAGTCCCATAGTTTCCCCTCTTTCTGCTAGGACTGTTGCTTCTCCAGGTGGAGCTTCTCTTTCTTTGCTCCTTGATGTCTACAGCCTCTTCTCCTCGGATGTGGGCTTCAGCCCTTTCTAGGGCTTCTTCAAGAGTTCGTGGGAGACTCTTGTTAAAATCTCTTGTGAGGTATTTCGAGTTGATGGCGTTCATGAACCCTGCAACCTTCATTTTTTCATCTGCACCAATATAGGTGAGGCCTTCCTTCTTGTATCTTTCAATGAAACTTCTCAGGCTTTCGTCATCCTTTTGCTTGATCTGAAAGATTACCGTTGCATCTTTGACGCAACGTCTCTGTTGTGAGAAGTTGGCTAGGAATCCTTTTCCTAGGTCGTTGAAGGTTTTGATGCTTTCAGCAGGTAAGTCATTGAACCATATTCGGGCAGATCCAACCAGAGTCTGCATGAACATGAGGCAACATTCGGGGTCACCCCATTTTTCGATGCGAGCAACCCCAGAGAAGATCTGTAGATGGTCTTCTGGATCATCAGTTCCATCGTAGGTTCTGATGTGAGTAGGCATCTTCAACTTGTTTGGGAACTCATAATCTGCTATCTCTCGAGAGAAACAGGACAGGCTATTAGGTTTGTATGGTTGGTGGGTGGTGTGTTCCACCCTAGCGTTACTTCTGTTAGTGTTCCTTGTTGAGAAGCAATAGCTTGACTAATGAGTTGTTGCCAGGGGAAGTGAGCCATCATTTGAGACATCATGTAGGGCATGAGGTTAAAGCCTTGAAGGCTCTCAGTTGCCGCTACGTTGCTTGCTACCATGGGTACACTCATGGAGGCACTACGGGCCATAGGCAGAGTAGTCATGGCCTGAGCCCATGAGGTGGCAGCCGGTGGTGGGACACTGGCAATGGGTGATTGCAGGAGTTGGTCCAGGGTGAGTTCATACCCGATGGGTGCACCAGCGGTGTTGGATTGGGTAGTGAACAGAGGAAAAGCGGTAGGACCAGGTCTGGCTGTTTGATGGACAGGAAGCCTGCTGCTTGGACCTGCTTCATAACTTCGGAAAGCAGTTTGCTGGCTAGGTCGACTAGTGAGAGGAAGGGGCGGTCTAGGAGAAAGTGACACTTCCTCCTCGTTGTAGTCTAGCCGGATACGGACCCCTTTCTCTCTTTCCCTCATGACATGCTGGTTTAAGAGAGACCTGAGCTGTAGGAAGTTACTAGCGATTCCTTCTGGGGTCAGATCTATACATTTGGGACCTTGTATGTCATTAGGGAGAGGTGACATCACCCCTGAACGTGTGGGGGGTGGAGTTTGAAAGACAGTGAACTCAGGGTGAGTTGGCGGAGTTGGGGTACAAGCAGGGGTACTCCCAGGAGTGGAAAATGACACAGATCTATTGGGAGACGCTTGATCTGTGCTTGGTGAGATCTGGTTCACCTCTTCTTGAGACTCAGGGTCAGACATGCTATGAAGTCGGAGCTACACAACTGACATTTTAAGGAAACAATGGCGCAGCCCCACAGTGGGCGCCAACTTGTTGCTACAACAAATAATAGCCTAACGTTAGTTCTGAGTCACAGAAAGGGGTTAAAGGGTTCGAGGGTTTCGATTTGCCAAACGCAGGTCGTGGTTTCCTCCTACATTGCAAAACGTAGAAGGAGGTTCAAGATAATATGGTTTTGTAGTGTTTGAATTCTGGTCTGAGAATTACTCAATACCAGAATTGTTAAGACTTGAGTGATGTGTGCATGTGATGGAGATGGACTCCTCACGTGTGTGTGTGTGTGTTGACTAAAAGATTAGAAGATTGAGTGTGAGAGGAATAATCAGGGATGGATCAGATGTGTGGATTTAATCCTGATTATATAGAGGAGTTGTCTTCTAATTCAGGAAGGCATATTATCTTGGACCATGTTGCAACAAGAGGACATGCCACTTTAGGTTGGTAATGGCTTTGGACCTATGGTCCAAGCTGTGCAATGTCTACACGACAGTTGCTTTGAGCTGGCCGAGGAAAAGGTGACAAGACAGGTCATCTTTTGATCTGTGCTTATTCGTCGTTTGAACCTTTGTAGGTTTCAACGCTTCAAGCATATATTTGTGATGGTTATCAGACTTTTTGCCTTGGGCTACCTATGTCATCATGTAATAACTATGAGGATAGGAAATTCATTTGTTACCCCATTTGAAATAATGTTATCCAAACATTTTCCCTTACATTCAAATTGATAGTCAAATTATGGCAGTTCAGGAACCAATTGCATGCATACTCGGATAAATGAGAGTAAAGGAAGCAATGAAGCATCGATCTGGTACAGACCACCAGTTGGGAGATTCGCAATACAATGAGTATGGGTGCGGCAAGGGGGTGCTTAAGGACGAAAACATGTTCCAATAGCAAGCATTATATATTATAACAGGGCATCGCGTATGCATTCTAAGAGGGTGTTTGGGATTGAGTTTCAAAACAAATTATTGACTTATTGGTTTTTCCAAGAAATCAATAAGTTGTTTGTGTAACCCAAAAACACTTTCTGGTTTGACTTTTGGCTTTTAGCTTTTAAAGGTGGAAAAGTTGTTTTTGAGAAGTTAGAAATCCTGGCTTCTGGCTTTTGGCTTTTGGCTTTTAGCTTTTGACTTTTGGAAAAAAATTACAAATCTACCATCCAAACAACCAATATTCACAATAAGTTAAGTGAAACACTTAAAAAAACGCAATCTATTGACTTTTTGACGTTTCTTATCCCAAAAGTTAATCCAAACACTTTTTTTAAAACTCATTTTTAAAAAGTTATAAGCCAATAAGCACTTTTGCATTTCCAAACTCAATCCCAAACACCCTCTAAAAGAAAGGGCAAACCAAGTTGCATCTAATTCATCCATTGCGGTGTATAAATTGTAAGGCGATGTTAGCCTAAACGCTTACTGATTTGTTGTCAATATAACTTATTAATATGATAGTTTTATATATGTTTTATTTAGTTTTATTGTATTTTTAGTTGTGTTTAGATTGTACTATAGGTGTTGTGTACTAGAATAAGTGGAAGTATTCGAAGAGACACTTGAGCAAAGTTCTCTGAAAATTTGTTTTGATAATTTGAAATTTTCATTGTCAAAATTGAATATGTAATAAATTGAGTGATCATTGGAATTTCATTCTTACTACAATTTTTACCTGAAAGGCACTGCATTAATGTATGAAACAAGTATCTCAAGTCGGGAGAACATTGAGTTTTTATATAAGTATTCTTTTCATTTAACCCAAAGTAACCTTTCTCAATAAACTACACCTCCATTTCACTTCTTGAAAATTCATCAACCCCCTAAGCATCTTGTAGTTTTAAACTAGTAGAAAGATCTTCAGGAGTGATGATAACTTCTTTGTCACCCACCTTATATTTAATGGCCAACACTTTCGCCTTGTCATCTATTGAGAAGTGTGCTTTGACCTATATTCATGGAGTGTGGCTTTGTAAATAGGTGGGTTAACTGTTAAAACATGGTGGAATTGTGATTTCAGAGTTACCCCTTCTTGAGCCATTTTTAGACTTGGCAGTTGAGCTGTTGTGGCCAACTGTTTGAGATGAACAGTTGTGGGAGTAGCAGTTGGAGCCACTTTCCCTTCAGGTGTAACAAAGTGCATGGGTTTGAAAGCCTTATCAACGTACCTTTGATTCATCTGACCACTTAGGTTGGAATTCCTGGTTTTCAAACATGTTTTTAGATTGACATTGACTGGAACTTGATAAGCATTTGTCAAGGATAAATTTCATCCCTTTAGGGTTGATGATTTTGATTTCCTCTTCTTTGGAATTCCTAGGAACAAACTCAACATCATCCATAATCTAAGTTTGAGGTGCATAATCTTTTAATGCTTGTGTGTGATTTTAACCAACCCCAAATTTGACATTGTGTTATGTTTGCTGATTCAGAAGGTCTCAAAACCTTTACATGACGGAACCCACTTATGATAGTTAACTTGAGTTGGCTCAAGTTCTTTTTGACAATTTTGATATTTTTTTTAAAGTGTTTCAAGTTGGTCAACATGAATGATTGCTTCATTTTAAGGTTTGAGATCTCTTGGTCCTTGGCTTTTAGTTGTTCTTTATGAGATGAGATTATTTCATTTAAAAGATTTTCATATCTTAAACAACTCTCTTGCAATCTTATGTTCACTATTTTGATATATCAACAACATGTGTGGGGTCACTAGTGATGTGAGGATCATTTAACTTCTGACCAGCAGTTTCTTCTTCCAAAATCACTAATGGCCTCAAATGACATAAGAGCAAGGTTTTATTTATTTCCCTCAACAACAATCCTTGTGATCATCATTTAGATTTCCAGACAAGTTTCTCTAGTCATCAAACTCTAAGTGAAAAAGCTTTGTTGAGTTTTTGGTCAATGCAACTAGTAGTTTGTGAAACTGTTGGTGTTTGTACCTGTGGTTGATTCTGAACATTAACATGTTATGATGGAATTCGATTATGAAAATGTTGATATTATAAGTGAGTGATGAATTGTGGTGGTGGATGCACATATGGGAATGGTGCAGGTGTGGATGCATGAAGGTTTTTGTGACGGTTGATGTTTTAGTGCGGTTAGTTGTTGATATGTGAGTATAACGGTAATTGAATGAATCGATGCCTTTCATGGTGATGAAGTGATGTAATGGTTGGCCGGACGCGGTTATGAAATAGTGATTATAGACGAATGGGGGGAAGCCGTTAAAAGTAACATTAAGTTACTATGTATATATACAAAGAATTAGATTTGGGTATCATGTATACTATATTATATACCGGGAGCTTTCCGGGATAGATAAATCTAATATGAAGTAACAAAATGTGTGTTACGATGTAGCATAAAAATTATGAGAAAACAACAATTTTAATCATGTAAAAAAGAATAAAAATATATATTGAAGAGAGAATGTATGTTTGGATAAGCAATAGAGCCAGAAGAAATCATTACAAAGCGCGTATGAGGCGGTGATTTTTTAAAGTGTAGTTTTTTTAGAAACGACTTATTTTAACCTATTTTGACTTAGATGAAAACAAAACTGCCATTTAAAATTTCATTTAGTGTAAATAATTCATTAAAAGTTGTGTATCATGTGGGTTATAACATTTTTTTGTTGTTTTATTTATTATTAGGTTAGAAAATTTAATATTACATGGGTTAGGATCAATAAAATATTAAATGGTTTTAATAAGCGGAAATATAAAAATAATTAGTTACGAAAATAAATAAGAGATAACGTAAAATTATGATTTAATAATATTATTTCTTATGAGGGAGAATTGAGATAATCATAAAATTTTGTATTTATTATATAGTAAAAAATAATAAAGGTAGAGATAAAGATTAATATTATAAATTAATAAATATTGGTTTAATTTGTGTTATTCTTTAGTGTATGAATAAAAACCCACTAAAGAAAGTCGCGTATTTTTTCATTTTTTGTATAACAATATGATACTCGTTGGATAGATAATAAAACGCTCATTAGTTTGGTGTAATTTCTTTAATGTCGTATATAAAAGTTATTAGAATTTAAAAACTATTTGTGTCACTACAAGAAATAAATCCTTTTGCGATGAAATAAAAAAGGCTTTTCGCGACGAAATTTCGTCGCTTTAGGCTATCGCGACGAAACTTAGCTGCAATAGCTTCAAAATTGCTGTAATGAACCATGTAGAAAATTGTGTTTCAAAATTGTTGTCAGGAAAATCATATTCAAATTGGCTTGATGATGGACATAAACTTCAATTAGTATATCATAATAGGTAAAATGAAAATTAAAAAAAAAGTAGAGAACTTACGATTTGTAGTCTTTAATTTCATCACAGTTGTCTAGTACAAACCATTCTAATGATTATTTTGCCTTCTTACGAAGTTTACGGACTAACATCTTTTAAATTGGCCGACATTATGATGAAAACACATGCAACTATAATTGTGATAAATAGAGGCATAAAATGCAACTAAAAATGTGGTAAAAATAGACATAAAACGCTACTGAAATTGTGATAAAAGACGCATAAAATGCAACTGAAAATGTGGTAAAAAGAGACATGAAACGTTGCTGCAAATGTGATAAAAAGGTGCATAGAATGCAACTGCAAATCTGAGATAAAAGGAGATAAATCACAGCTGCAAATGCAATAAAGAAAGGCATAAAACGCAGCTGCACACGTGGGTTAAAGAATCACAAGGGTAATATGATCAAATGGGTCAAACATATATATACACAAAACATCATCATGTCACTCATCATTATAGAACATGATACCCTCAAGTACACCTTTTACTATCTATAATTCTGAAAACCTTTAGAACATACTTGATACTACCTTACTATATTTGTGATGTTATTATACTGTCAACATGAAAGACAAAGTATAAATCACACCTTACCCATTTTCAGAAAATAAATCATAAGACAAAACTCCTTATACAAACTTAAGGCGTCAGTTTCAACTTGAACACCCTCATTATTTAGTTCTTCTTTTTTTTTTCTTTCATCTTTAATCTATACTACATTATAAAGGATTATGCATGGGTAAATATGTCCAAATTGTCCAAAGTTAAGATGACATACCAAGGGTTTCTTTACAATTTCCTAAATTTTACCACTTTTCTTCCCTAAATGCCCCTAGAAGATAATCAACTTTTATATGAAAATAGAACTCATCCAAACTAAATAAACACACGGGATAACAATATTTTTGAACAAATTTTATATACTAGCGATGAAAAATAATAATTTATGTTACCCCAATGAATAATCTTATGTCAGCTAAACTTGTATGAGTGTTGAAACTTTAAAATATAGTGACTAAAGTCTTCCTAGTGTTAAGGTCAAGATAACCAGAGCAACTTTTTTTTATATCATTCAACATAATCATTTTTGTTTTCAATTTAATCATGATAATTACATGAAACTAGGCTCTATAGCTTTTGTTAGTTGATTAATTTTTAGGCGTTTTATGATAGATTGATGATATGATATACGTGTCATTCATTAGGTATTGGTTAAAGGATTGCCTGTTTTAGAAAATTTAAGGTTGGTGTAGTCTTTTATTGATCGATCTGCTTTGGTAGAAGAAATTCCATTGTCTGAAAATTATTATTTCAAATATATCCAAGTCCAATCTTTGTTCTTGATGATTCAGTCTATGTGAACAACTCATCTTCACTAGTGAAACGCACTCCAAATACCAAAAAAAAAAATGCCTGATCGATCATTGTCTTGGGTTACAAACTTGTAGATGATAACTAGTTTGTACATAGTTAAAAAAAGCTCAAAAGTGTATTTTTGATGAACAAAAGTACAAAAGCATATATGCTACACCAATTATAACAAAAATGTTTCTAATCTACTTGACCGACCAATTTCAACATGTACGCTAACATCTTTTGAACTGTCAACATTTCTTAAAGATTTTATAAGGATGGCAACTCCCGCCCCCTATATATATATATATACACACGCACACACACACATACACTAGTTCTTTTTTGCTTCAGTTTTATTCCAAATTAGAGAAACAATAAGCATTGGAGGTAGAGAATTCAATGGGAGGCAAGAACCAAGGTAAAGTTTCTATGACCTTTATCAGTTAATTTTTTTCATCTATTTTCAGTTTGAAGTTCATATTTTGTGTTAAAAATGAAGATAAGGAAGCAAACCTGAAGCACCTTAGAAAGAGTTTGTTATTTAACGTAAATCCAATGTCAAGCTTCTGCCATAAGGGTCCACCACCAAAAGTTGCGCAAAGAAGGTAATTAATAAATCATTTAGCTTCTAATGGTTTGTTAACACATATATTGTTGTTGCTACAAAGTATTGACTATATTCATACAAGATCGATGTGTTCTATTTAACTAAACAATTCTAACAAGCATAAAGTCTCCCAAAGTCTTATCTCTAGTTCATACAATCTTGCTAAGAAAAAATCCACTATTATCTTTATAAGGGTGTTTGGATGTGCCTTTTCCAAGTTATTATCTGATTATTTGATTTTGGGTATTTAATATATTAATATCACTTTTGCAAATACATATCTGAACGGTCCTTAAATGTTTACATTTTTAGGTGGAATTATGGAGACATCCTAACTGGAGCCTTAGCTGGAGGAGTGGTGGCTGGGGATACGTAGCTAGAGGTTGACCCAATAATTGAAGGATTATCTACCAGCATGTAACTTTCGAGTTGTAAGTAATTACCATTCATTTGAAAGGTGTTGGATATGTAGCTAGAGGTTGACCCTATAACTTCTTTTATTGTAATTGACACATTAATTAATAGTACTTAGTGTGCACCCTATGCGCAATGGGTTCACTTGTTGCCGAGATGCAAAGTTTGACCCATAATAAAGCATAACTACGACTTGGATATTTGCTCATATATGTATATTTATTTCTATTCAAATTGAGGTTATCCTTTTCTTTTCGTTATAATGTTTGTCTTCCTGTTCAAGATTGCCATGGTCTCAACATTGAAGCATAAAATCCTATTGAGTTATGCGGAAGGAAATACACGTGTCTTGGCTTATGAATTTGCAACCACGAGATCTTTATATGACATATCGCATTACATGAACACTTGTTTGCACTTTTGTTTTTGTGTTTAAATTAACAGATATATAAGTTGAAATATAATTGGTGTTGGGTTTAAAATCTATATAATATGCATATATACATGAAGGTAGGAAGGGTTTGAAAGGAGCACAACAGGGGTTCGTGCTTGATTGGGTGCAGCGGGTAAAGATTTTTGTTGATGCAGCAAAGGGACTGTATTATTTGCATGACAAGGTCCATCCATAAATAATTTAGAGATATTAAGTCTAGCAATATGTTGATATTTAAGGATTTAAGAGCCAAGATTGTCGATTTTCAATCATTCAAAACAATCACCTCGATATGGCTGCACGCTTGCTTTCTACTCGTGTTTTGGAACTTTTTGGCTATCATGTGCCATAATAATACTTATATTATAAACCCTTTTTGTATATATGCGTCTACCCAGCGGCAAAGTGGACAGGATGGTTCGGCTCACTGGCTACATTGGACAATTTTTTAGCTGCCCGGACAGGTTGGGCAAGTCTATTACAAACTTACAAATCACAACTTTTATTTTCTAAATGGACAGTGACTTTCATATGATAGTGTATACAATATCATATTATTACTACATGCTTTTGTCATGTAAATAAACTTTATCATTTAGCAATGTGTCTTCAATGGCACGGTTATGTAGATATGCAATGACCGGACAACTTACACAAGAGTGATGTTTATGTTCATATTGGTCTGTTACAGTAACATACCTTTGGTTTATTAAGATTTGTTCAATAATGAGTACATGGTTTTTGTGGTGAACTGCAATCAGTTGTAAGTAGTGGTGCACATTTCATTTCTTTTCTTTTCTTTCTACGAATACTTTATAAAACATAGTGTGCACATTTCTATTCTTTTTGCGTAACTTGCGGCAAAAAAGCTAAGTATCATAATGTTGTGTTGCAACCCATTTGTGAATTCCACTGCAACGCGCGTGTAAACCCACTAGTTTACATAAGAGCTTTCAATTTCCCTTTTTTCTTTTTCCACCGTAAGAATTTCAACATCTTTATTTATCACCTAACCTTCACTGTTATCCCTAGAAGTTTAATAACAAGAAAAGTAAAACTACGAACACTGAAAGAATTTCAACATATTTATTTCAAAATTACAGAACTTTGATATTAACCTAAAACTATGAATATATGCCACAAATACAAAATTTGCCAGTTGAGATAACACAAATCAGCAATAAATATTGTTCATACCTAAAACTGAAGAAAAACAAAATAAATGAAGAAAAAACGAACTTAGGTTCATTACTCATACCGTTCTTGGGGAGCTCCGAGAGGATATGGAGGATTTCAACCGGCTTCCGAGAAATTATGGAGGATATGAGCAGATGTCGAAGCTAATGGGAGGTGTAGATTTGAACATGAGAGTTAGGAATAAGGTTTTGGGGAGAATGGTGAAAAGGTTTGGGGAGAAGGGTGGGGAAGAAAGTTTTGGCCCAACCTAGGAAAACCCTTAAAGGGGACTTTTAGTCGCAATAGGTTGATGTAAAAAAATCTTAATTTTTTTTCTTGGTTTTCTTACCATATAGGTTGATAAAAATGAAAAAAAAAAATTTGTTTTTATCTATCAAAACGAAATTTCGTCGCTATAGAATATTCGCAAAGTGCTCACTTTTCCCTCCAACCCGTCAATACCTATAACAACGAATTTTCCTCGCTATAGGGTAAAAAAAACAAAAAATTCTGAAAACTTCTTAGCTGCTAAGTTATGTCGCAATAGACTTACCTATAGCAACGAAAACATTTTGTCGTTAAAAGTGTGTCCCTAAAGACCAAGTTTCTCGTAGTGTGTGTGGGGGAAGGGGGGTCATGAGAGAGAGAAAAAGACTTTTAGAAGAAATAAAAGGAAGGAAGGCCTCACCTAGTTCCACGTGTCACTCAAGGGATGTGAGAGTCTAATCTAATGTCATGTATCACACCATGCTTTCGTTTATTATTATATATATATATAGCTATAGATATAGATATAGATATAGATTTAAAATAGCAGGTTAAACTACCAATAGGGTTGATGGCCCATTGGCAAAGTCAAATCCTTTATGAACACCTAAACTTGGAAGCAATGTGTTGAAACCTGCGCCTGATTGACTGTTCGAACCAGGAACCAGAATCTAAGTGATGAGAGGGTGTTTTACCATGTTAAGATGTAGTTAATTATGTGTTTTTAAGTGAATTATATCATAAAACATGGTTACTTTGAGTTTGATTTGGATTGCAGGTAGCTGGAGCGGATTGGATGCAATTTTGGAGAAACTAAATGGCTTTTAAATGAAGATATTAAATGATGATGTGATAGAGGTCTGAAATATGAAGACGTGGCCGCAAGAATGAAGAAAACGGAGTTCTAACAAAGATTTTATGGCAAAAACGGACGCATACCAGTAACCAGCACAGGTCTGCGCTGGGGGAGGCGCGGGGCTGCGCCAAACTCCAATAATCAGCGCTGGTATGCGCTAGAATTAGAGCGGGTCAGCAAGTTTTTGGTCCCCGCGCAGGGCTGCGCTGGGGAGGCACCGGGCTGCTCCAAGGGTCGGAAAAGCTACGAATTTAAAGGATTTTTACCATATTTATAGAGAACTTCAACCCAAATGAAAAAAACCTTGAACCGTAGCCGTTTTTGAGCTCCCAAACACACTTTTCATCATCCCAAACCTCAATTCAATCAATCCCTTGATGCAATCATCATTCCAATCATTCATTGAAGATCCTATGACGAAGATGAGTGGCTAAACACTTTTGTAACCACCTCCGGGTGTATGGTTCGTTTGTGAAACCCTTTAACTTGTTTGATTTGGTACTTGGGATTGTTTTTCACTTGTTTGAAGAATATTTGTGGTTTAAATCATTTAAATAATTCATTTGTATTGCAATTGCTTATCTTTTTATCATTCGCATTCGGTTTTCTTGCATGGTGAGCAGTTTGATAATTGGGAGGGTAATTGATACTTGTAGGTTGGTAATTGAATTGTACATGTTATTATTAAAAACTTGTGTTCGGTTATCACTTGATTTGAATCGTTCAACAAAAACCATGTCTATGTGGTATCCTATCATTTAACCAGGTTTGGGTGAATCATAGAACCATAAGCTCAGAGGGGGTTACTTCTTTCTCATTAATGTTTACAACTTTTCAAATTCATTTTCTAAATTTCAAAGTAAAAACAAAGTAATAAGGTTTTAGTTTAATAGTTAAAGTTACAAAATTATTATTTCCACCAATTCCCCGTGGAGACGACTCAACTTCCAAATACTACCATTTTCTTTTATTTTTTATTGACCCAACGACATCGATCACTAAGCCGGTCCGGGTTTGGTATTTGACAGCTGGGATGAAAACTAGGATATCAGACTGGAAAATCGGGAGGTTGGATCGGGATTTTGAAGGGGTCAAACTGGATTTGGATTAAAAGTTTCCCATTTACCCTATTCATTTTTATATTATTTAGGATGTTATTCGGTTCTTAAATATCACCGAACCAATCCGAACAACGAACCATTAAGGAGACTGGTTCGACGTCCGATCTGGTTCTGAAAACATTGTTTGGAAGCATTTGATTCAAGTCGTACAGATGACAGGATTGTAGAAGTTCACTGTGCTTAAAAAATCTACATATTTATGTAGGTGTGTGTATATATATAATAACGTGATTGGGGTGGGGAGACATGTCACTTGGTGAGGACATCCCTACTCTTGAATTCCTGCAAAAAAAAATTAGGTTATAAATAACCCAATTAACCAAATATTTATTAATTTATAATCTTTATTATTACTTTACTATACTAGCATATATGCCGCCGGTAGTTATGCTTTTTTGCCACTCGTTGTGAGGTGAGTTTCACGCATTTTATTTCTAATGCAACTAACATATAAATTCACAAAAAAACAATTGAGTATAAACAAAAGAATTGACATAAAAATCAATATAAAAGATGGTAGATAACATTACGCATACGCAAATTATTACAAAACTACACATCATGTTTTTGTTTGTATAGTTATTAATTTGATAAAAATAATTCAGTAGGAGGTCTTATTCGAAATGAGAAAGCAACTTCAGTTTGCCTTTTCATCTCAGTGAGCCCTAAATTACTCAACTTTGTTTGGTGTTTCACTTTCTTTCGCGAAACCATCATCATCCACTTCTTCTGCTTCCCATAAAAAGAAGAATGTGGAAATCACATGAGCCCACTAGTTTATCCTAAAACCACCATGTCTGATTACCAACCTGTCGTGTACAACATTAAACAAGGACTTACCATAACACTTTAGTGCCACATTTGAAATAAGATTTGCATGTTCCCCGACTGAAGCAGAAGGCAAACACCTGGTGTTTGTGTATTCTAACCAACCTTTAGTGTTGGGACCTACATGAATATGCATTGTATAATGAGACTAAGTGTAACATCCGGCCCCTCTCACCACCAATATTGTTCGCTTTGCCCCCGATGGGTTGCCCATCCAGGAACTCACGGCTTTGTTTTTGGTTGCCCTGGTGGAGACTTCCCAGGAGGTCACCCATCCTAGTACTGCTCCCACCTGAGCACGCTTAACTGTGGAGTTCTCCTCTCATCCACTAACATTAAGCCCAAAACGCGTTGGTGATTTTAAGATGCTTTGGATTACTTATGAACCAAGGATCTCTCCTGGCCACGACCGATGTGGGATTTGCCTAGGGTGTCAAACAAAGGTCCATGTTAATCTCCCAGAAATCAGTACTGTTACAATCACCCCCCCCCCTTTAGGGACTCATCGTCCTCGATGAGGTTTGCCCCACCATCCCGAACGGCACAGGAGTGGCTCTGATACCATTTGTAACATCTGGCCCCGCTCACCACCAATATTGTCCGCTTTGCCCCCGATGAGTTGCCCATCCAGGAACTCACGGCTTTGTTTTTGGTTGCCCTGGTGGAGACTTCCCAGGAGGTCACCCATCCTAGTACTGCTCCCACCTGAGCACGCTTAACTGTGGAGTTGTCCTCTAATCCACTAACATTAAGCCCAAAACGCGTTGGTGATTTTAAGAGGCTTTGGATTACTTATGAACCAAGGATCTCTCCTGGCCACGGCCGATGTGGGATTTGCCTAGGGTGTCATACAAATGTCCATGTTAATCTCCCAGAAATCAGTACTGTTACACTGGGGCTGTTTGGTTGATTAAGTGCTGAATCATTAAGATGGTCTGAATGGTTAAGAGGCTCTGAATGATTAAGAGCTGAATCATTCAGCATCCCTTATTAGCTTAATGGTTCAGCACTTAATCATTCCATTCAGATGTTGAAACAAGCAGTCTGAATGCTGAATGATTCAGACCTGAATGATTAAGAGGCTGATTAAGAGGCTACCAAACAGCCCCTAAATAGATCTACATGCTGAATTCAAGCAATGATTTATCCATACACGAATTCACTTAACTCCCTTTAAACAACTCTAGCGAATCTAGGTTAAATTACATTGCAAGTATCGAATATAAACAAAAAGGTAGAAATCTTATATCAAGCGAAGAAAAAAAGTAAACATGAGAAATGATGTATTGTAAAATAAATCTATTTCCAGTGTAAAATTTGTGCAATTTTCGAGTCGTTTAGATAGTGTTTTTATTAGTTTTAGGCTTGTGCTGGTCTATTTTATTTGGTATAGGTTTTTATAGATTTTTATTAGTTTTGGGTTTTTTTTAGTATTTATCTATTTTATTTTATATTTTGGTAGGTGTTCATGGACGTTGAAACGTAAACGAGTAAATTTGGTCAAGTCAAAAACACCCGAGTCAGAAGCACGTAGTAATAATAATAATAATATGAAAACTAAATGTTCTTGGGAGGAACAATATAATTCGAAGAAACAGCGGAGCGATTTATTTTCTTGGAAGGAAAAATCGAATTTAATCGCATGAAGAAGCTGTTAGAGCCAAGGTTGACGACCAGAGGAGCTTTGGTGACTCTGGAGAGGAGAAGGTCCGGTGTGTACTAAAGATTAATTATTTAAAGATCCGGGGTTTGTTTTATTTGTTATAATTATTTAGAGACATGATGAAATTGTTTTTTATAGACTTTGAATTTATGTTTCTGATTATAACAATGAACTAGACTTTTATGGTTGCTTAGGTTTATGAACTAGACACGTTTTATGCAGTATTTAATGATTTTTGGTTTTTAATTTTGATGTGTAGAATTACATGATTTTAATTTTATTGTTGGATTTGATATATGTGTGTTGGTGTTGGTTTTATTTGATGTTTGTTTATTGGTTTTGTGGAGTTAGGCATGTAGAGATACCCCTTAGGTCTAGAAATCAATCTAGTTCGTCAACTTAGATTAGCGTGCTAGTATTTGGAGTTGGAGTACGACACAAGTATAACAAACTAATATAATAAAATTAACTAAAACGTGCAGTCCATTCTTGAGGGTGAGAAATCTAACTCGAGATTGCTAGGTAACTAACTAGGCATTGTTCGATAGTTGGCAAGCGCTAGGGCGGGAGTCGCTACTTGTTCGTGTTTAGAGTTTTCCTAGGTTTTCTTCAGTAGAGTTTAAGTCTGCTTCATAGTTAGAAGGTTTCGGTCCAGGAGAGATTGTAACTTGATTTCTATGGAATTTTGGTACGCTAGGGCGATCCAGATCCATCTTAGCATTTCTACACTTGTCCCGCCTTGAGTCTAGTGAGCCATCCTTGACATGAGGTTTATTAGAAAAGAATAGGGTCTCAAGTTAATTACCAAATTCAGGATTTATTGCTAGTGTCTAAGGATTTTACCTAAGTAACCGGCCTTCTTCCTACCTGATTTCTCTAGTTCCTTAAGTTCATATTAGTTGTCGAGTTAAGTAAGTTTAATCTATTTAGTTTAATTAAGTTTATAATTATTAGTTTAACCACCCATATAAGTATTATTTATTTAGGCTAGTATTCGGTATAGGTTGTGATCTCGAGTTGCATTCGCGTCTTTGGGTTCGATACTCGGTCTTATCTGTTTACTACTTTGCGACCGGTACACTTGCCGTGCGTGTGTAGTTTTTAGGTGAGCCGTTTTAATTAAAGCTTGTGTTATTTTTATATATACATTTACACACATCAAGAAACTAATTTAATAGATTAAAAGGATAAAGAACAGAGACCAACTATATAAATGAACATAACAAAACAATATATACCAGTTTATGAAAATTTAAAAGAGTTAGTATTTCTTTTCGCAATTCCAGATGCTCTGCACACACAACTTTATAGGGATTTTGAGTGTCAAATTCACCTGTACAAAAGGCAAAATTGTAAATTGTTGTAACCATGTCTGATTCACCAAATTCATGAGATGTATGGTAGTAAGATAACAAACAATAATAAATATTTTATTCATAATTGTATAAGTGATGGATAAAAACCTTAAGCTCTTGTAAGAACTATTTAGCACACATATAGTCCACAATCCTGATGAAGAGCTGGCAGCTTGCACTATTTGATCCAGCACATGCATTCTCAAGTACACCACAAGCTGCAAAGAAGATAAAATCGCTTGTCTTCAGCACAAGCAATACTTTTAACGTACACCATCACAGGCCACAAACACTCACTGCTTCGTCATCCCCATCATCTGCGTCATCACCACAAACCAACCACCACCATATTCTCCGTCACCCCCATCCCACAATTTAAACCTAATCTAAAGCATTAAACGTGAAATTAACAGCGTAATTATGATCTGGGGACAAAAAAACATACCTAATGGAATAAATGAACGAAAATCTGAAGTCATACGCGTCCCATTGAGAGTTGATATGTATGTGTTGTGTTGCGTGTGTTTGATCTAATTTGGGGGTATATGCAAACTCATAATCAATGGTAGAGGCAAGACTCTTCAATTGAGCATTCAATCACCTACAATAAATAGAAGAGGGTGGTGAGGGGACGTGGAAGAGACAATTGGATTGAAAGCGGAATAAATGAACAGTTTCAAAAACATTGATATAGAATGAGTGCATTAGTCATTTGTACAATTGTCATCAAATGTAGCACATTATGGGCATAAAGGGAAGAAATGTGGTAAAAAAATAGGGAATTATGCTATGGCTCTTGATATGCCATTTTAAAATTTATTTAATTACCTTGCTATCCATATAGTTTCTTTAATAATGTATATATTGTAGATTATAGATACATAATATTTTTTTAATCCAAATATTATTATCTCAATTCTCTCTTATATGAAATACTAATATTTAAAACCAGGCAGTTCAAAAAAACTACACCTTCAAAATCACCGACTTAATCACGTCTTGCAATGGTTGTTTCTGCCTCTGCTTCTCATCCAAACGTATATTATCCATTTAATATACATGTGCATTGTTATTTACATGATTAAAGTTGTTGTTTTCTTATATTATAGTTCATTAATTAATATGCTACATTGTAACACACATTTTGTCAATTAATATTATATTTGTATATACCGGGAAGCTCCCGGGATATAGCCTACTAATATAACCGGTCGGATTTTTATATGAGTAGGAACACAAGTCATAGTTGTTAGACTAATTTTATTATAATCAATTCTTGTAAATCTAAGTCGCTATCACATATGTTTACTTTATATTGTTATGTCCTACTTTATAATGTTATGTCCTTGACATGGACATACCAAATAATCGTGTTTCATGCTACTGCTGATATGAGGTTGTAGACCATCCAAGTCATCTATTAAGATAAAATTTGCATTATTGCAGTCAAATTTTATGCTACTGCTAATATGAGGTTGTAGACCATCCAAGTCATCTATCAAGATAAAAATTGCATTATCGCAGTTAAATTTTGGCGGGGATTGAATCCTTGACTTCAAAGAGAGCAACACGGTAACTTCAATGACTTTACTAATTAGACCCAAGCACCTATTATTTATCAACAATTTATTTTTAGCAATATTTTTGGTTAGTGGAGAGAGCATTGTTAGAAAGTTGGAAGTACCAAACCACTTGTAGTAAGCATGACATTGGTATATACCAGCAGGGTGCTCGCGCGATGCGACAGAAAACATAATCAATTTTATGGGTATGCATGGTTTGATCCAATTCAGTTATTAACTTCAACAAAATTAAAGTCATCGGTTAAATAATATTATTAACCAATCGGCTAACTAGTTCGGTTTATTTGATTAGATTGTCGGTTTTCAGTCCGGTTAATTTTGTTAATAACCATAATATTTTCAGTAAATATAATCTCTCCTCCCTCTATCCTTTAATGGAATCAGATCAAAGATTGCTGATGAATATAAAACACACGGCCAGATCTTTATTATCGGTGTGCTTTTTTTTAACGAACGATGATGAAGACGCCGATTGCTGATGAAGATAAAACAAACAGCCAGATTCACGACCGGATTCACACCGATTGTGTGTTTTTTTTTTGTTTGATATATGCGCTGAAGAAAAAAATGCCAGAGATCGTGGGTGAAAAACGACGAGCGTGGTGTTTAAAACATCTAGAATCACTATATTGCATCCTGTTGTGTTTTACGCTCCTCAGTTGTACGAAGGTTTTTTTAGGTTTCTTTGTGTATTAGTCGGGTTTCTAACATTGTGTTTAATTTGTTTCCTTTTTTATATGTTTTTTTGGTTCGTGGTAATCGGGATTTTTTAAAAGTTCTTGCTTTTTGATCGTTGGGGATGTTGTGTTTTATCATGATCATCCTGTTGTGTTTTATTCTCATAGGTGATATGAAGGTGTGTTGAGTTTTCTTTGGTGTTTTTAAGAATATGGAACATGATTTTTACATATAACACCATGGATTGAATACAAATACAAAATATTATTGTATGTTGTGTTTTATCGTGATCATCTTAATGTGTTTTATACTCATACGTGATATGAAGTTGTGTTCAAATTTCTTTGGTGTTTTAAGAATATGGAACATGATTTGTATATATAACACTATGGATTGAAAACAAAATCCAAAATATTATTGTATGATAAAAACACTATGGATTGAAAAAAAGCAAAATACAAATATCACTCTATTAGAGAAAACACCATATGAATTAAAGGCCTTAAATAAATGTTTGCTGATATTACGAACGAATAAAAAAAAGATATCTTCCTAAAAAAAAGGAAAGGTAAGTAAATGTATTATACTTTCCAAAAATAATTAATGGATTAATTATAATTATTAGTTAAATTAAATAATCTACCCTTGTTGCAAAATAAATAATAATGCCACGTGTCAAGTTTCTATTGCTTCTTACACTTCTCACAAAAGTTAGCCTTTGTACATGATCCTAAACATATATATATATATATATATATATATATATATATATATATATATGAGGAAAGTTAATTTGAGAACACCTATATTTCGTGCGAACCGTGAAAACGGCATCTAAAACCATTCAAATTCCAAATTTCTTTTTAGACTTGTCTTTATTACTAAAATTCCATCTCAAAAACACAAATTACGCGTAAAAATTCAAACCTATACGACAATAATTTGTTTTTACACATGTGTAAATTTACTGTTTATACATGTGTAAACTGTTTCATTTACACATGTGTAAAAGGTTAATTTGAAAGTGTTTTTGCAAGAAAAGATGTATTATTTGGAAAGAAAATTCATTTATTAATGTTGTATTTTGATTATAATGAGGTTTGTGTTAAAAAAATTTGACTTTGATTGATTTTTCTACTTGTTCTCACGGTTCTCACAATATTTAGCGTTCTCAAGATAACCCTCCCCTATATATATATATATATATATATATATATATATATATATATATATATATATATGGGAAAGTTAATTTGAGAACACCTATATTTCGTGCGAACCGCGAGAACGCCATCTAAAACCATTCAAATCCAAAATTTCTTTTTATACTTATCTTTATTACTAAAATACAATCCCAAAAACACAATTTACGCCTAAAAATTTAAACGTATACCAAAATAAATTGTTTTTACACATGTGTAATGTAACATCCGGCCTCTCTCACCACCAATATTGTCCGCTTTGCCCCGATGGGTTGCCCATCCAGAGCTCACGGATTTGTTTTTGGTCGCCCCGGTGGAGACTTCCCAGGAGGTCACCCATCCTGATACTACTCCCACCTGAGCACGCTTAACTGTGGAGTTCTCCTCTCATCCACTAGCATTAAGCCCAAAACGCGTTGGTGATTTAAGAGGTTGTGGATTACTTATGAACCAAGGATCTCTCCTGGCCACGGCCGATGTGGGATTTTCCTAGGGTGTCATACAAAGGTCCATTTTAATCTCCCAGAAATCAGTACTGTTACAATCACCCCCCCCCCCTTAGGGACTCATCGTCCTCGATGAGGTTTGCCCCACCGTCCCAAACGGCACAGGAGTGGCTCTGATACCATTTGTAACATCCGGCCTCTCTCACCACCAATATTGTCCGCTTTGCCCCGATAGGTTGCCCATCCAGAGCTCACGGATTTGTTTTTGGTCGCCCCGGTGGAGACTTCCCAGGAGGTCACCCATCCTGATACTACTCCCACCTGAGCACGCTTAACTGTGGAGTTCTCCTCTCATCCACTAGCATTAAGCCCAAAACGCGTTGGTGATTTAAGAGGTTGTGGATTACTTATGAACCAAGGATCTCTCCAGGCCACGGCCGATGTGGGATTTGCCTAGGGTGTCATACAAAGGTCCATTTTAATCTCCCAGAAATCAGTACTGTTACAATCACCCCCCTTAGGGACTCATCGTCCTCGATGAGGTTTGCCCCAACGTCCCGAACGGCACAGGAGTGGCTCTGATACCATTTGTAACATCCGACCTCTCTCACCATCAATATTGTCCGCTTTTCCCCGATGGGTTGCCCATCTAGAGCTCACGGATTTGTTTTTGGTCGCCCCGGTGGAGACTTCCCAGGAGGTCACCCATCCTGATACTACTCCCACCTGAACACGCTTAACTGTGGAGTTCTCCTCTCATCCACTAGCATTAAGCCCAAAACGCGTTGGTGATTTAAGAGGTTGTGGATTACTTATGAACCAAGGATCTCTCCTGGCCACGGCCGATGTGGGATTTGCCTAGGGTGTCATACAAAGGTCCATTTTAATCTCCCAGAAATCAGTACTGTTACATGTAAATTTACTGTTTATACATGTGTAAACTGTTTCATTTACACATGTGTAAAAAGTTAATTTGAAAGTGTTTTTGCAAGAAAAGATGAATTATTTGTAAAGAAAATTAGTTTTTTATGTTGTATTTTGATTATAATTAGGTTTGTATTGAAAAAAATGATTTTGATTGGTTTTCTCATTTGTTCTCACGGTTCTTGCGATATTTAGCGTTCTCAAGATAACCCTCCCCTATATATATATATATATAGGGGAAAGTTAATTTGAGAACACCCATATTTCGTGCGAACTGTGAGAACGGCATCTAAAACCATTCAAATTCAAAATTTCTTTTTACACTTGTCTTTATTACTAAAATACAATCCCCAAAACACAATTTACGCGTAAAAATTCAAACGTATACGAAAATAATTTGTTTTTACACATGTGTAAATTTGCTGTTTATACATGTGTAAACTGTTTCATTTACACATGTGTAAAAAGTTAATTTGATAGTGTTTTTGCAAGAAAAGATGGATTATTTGAAAAGAAAATTCATTTATTAATGTTGTATTTTGATTATAATGGGATTTGTATTAAAAAAATTTATTTTGATTGATTTTTGTACTTGTTCTCACGGTTCTCACAATATTTAGCGTTCTCAAGATAACCCTCCCCTATATATATATATATATATATATATATATATATATATATAGGGAAAGGATAATGTGGAAACCCTTGTTATATGGTAAACTCTGGAAACTCTGACTTCCCAATTTTTTTTTTTATTTTGAAAAAAATAGGGCATGTAATATACATGATTTTAAGCATTTTGAGCCAAAAAAAACAAAAAAGCACCGAGTAGTTTTTTAAAAAAAAATTAAAGTTTTGACTAACACATGTTAAGTGAAACTAACACGTGTTAACCATTTGTTACCCAAAGACTGTTTTTTATTTTTTTTAAAAAAAAAAATGGCTCGGCGCTTTTTCCATTTTTTTGGCCAAAAATGCCTAAAATCATGTATATTACATACCCTAAAATTTTCATATAAAAAAAAGTCGGGAAGTTAGAGTTTCCAGAGTTTACCATATAACAAGGGTTTTCTATGGATCCCTACCCTATATATATATATATATATATATATATATATATATATATATACATATATATAGGGTTAGTATCTAGTGAAAACCATGGTGAGTTGTGTAAACTCTAAAAACCCATTACATGATCCTTATTGAGCCACGTTTACGTTTTAAGTTGAAGTCTTAAGGGTATTTTTGACTTTTACTATCTTCCATGTTTTGTTCTACTTTTGTCAGACTGATTGAAAATAACACTTAACAATTTGTACCCTTTCATTTCTCTATCTTCCACATCAAAAGAAACAAACCTTGCTCCAAATCCTCTCAACATCTACCCTGATGAGCATCCAACACTATTATCTCTATCTTTAGTGGTGTTTTGAAGAAGTAATCAGCAGTGTACGGTGGAAGACCTGAAACGATGGTGATGGAGAACAACAACGGCGGTCTTTTGTCCAGATCTGTACCCTAACCTCTTCGTCTTTCTTCAGATATGCGGCAACACGTGTTCAAATCTGTTAATGTTCTTCGTTCAGGTGGTTCAGGTTAGGGAATCATAAGTTTTTTCGTTTTAAAAGATCTGTTAATGTTCAGATCTGTTAATCGTTTGTCATAGATCTGGATATATATGCTTCTAGTTCTTTAATAAAGATTAGTGCTTTCTTTGTTCTTTAATCAGATCGCCATTTTGGGTTTTATTTTGTTTAACTTTTAATTTTCAAAACGATTAGTAAATCCAAAGTTTTAAACGATGTCTGCATTGTTGATGTTTTGGAAAGTTGTAACTTAGTTTTTTGCAGGAAGCTTGCACATGTGTTTTTGGAAAGTTGTACCTAAATTAACTGGTGTAAATGATATTGCTGAGAATCTTATGTTATCCTAATTTGGTTTCATGAAGAAATGTAGATTGTATTTGTGTAAAAATACAAATGAATGGATTTATGTTCTGGTACAATTTTTATTCATCAATATTGGGTTAAATTTAATTGATGTGTTGACTTTTTTTTCATCATGTCATGCATTTATGTTCTGATACAATTTTTATGGTTTTTAAAGTTGATTTATTTATTATTCTTGTATAGATGTAATGTTTTTACTTACAAATGTAATTTAAAAATTGTTTAACTAATATTTTTTTTTTCAAATGAAGGCAGATGGTTTGATGAAGATGAGAAAAAATAGTTTGGTTTGGATTTTTTTTTCTTGTAACATGAAGTTGTAAATCATATGTTTTTTATTTAAGTTAACACATGTTCGATTATATATGACCCTCTTTTTGTATTTTGGAGATATTAATGGAGACAATATTAATTTAAGGATAAGATTTGAGATTGGTATATACAAGAAGACAATAATTTAAAATAGTTACAAAATGGTTACATTAATTTTTACAAATGTTACATTTGGTAGCTACATATATAATTTTTGTATGTACTGTAACATTTATACAATATATAAGTTGTAACATTTTTTGTAGATACTAATAAAAGTTGTAACATACTAGAACTACAACTACAACTACAAGATGTAACATAATATCAAAAACTGTAACATGACAAAGTACATGTTGTAACACAATAATAAAAATTGTAACTTGCGAACAAAAGTTGTAACGCATTATATGTTAGTAAAAAGGACAAATATGCATGCACTTTGAAAAAAATGAAAAAATTGAAAACCGAGAAAAAAGAGAGGAGAGAGGAGAGAGGAGAGAGATTCAGGAGAGATAAGAGATTGACAAAAGGACAAATATGCATGCACTTTTTTTTTCAAATTTTAATGTCCTTCATGACAATAATGCCCTTCAAAGATACTTAAAATAAAAAGGACAACTTTTTTATTAATATAAAATATGAGATCAATCTTAGCCATTGATTAGAGTAGATCAATGGTCACAAATGAGTTTCTAGGGTTTGAACAACTCAAGTGGGTTTTTATTTTAGCCAAACCCTATATATATATATATATATATGTAACATCGCGTGATTTTTACTTTTCTTGTATTTTAAATTCTATACTTAACAAATTCCAAGTTCACCTTTATTCGCTTCTTTTATGTTACTCTTACTAATTCTTGACGAGTCGTCATTGTAATTTATCCTATTCAATTTTGACGTTATAACAATAAACTCATTTAGTTAAGATCTTAATATATATTTATTTTAATAAAACATATATATTATATATATATATAGTTTAAATAATACATTCAAAAAAAAAAAGAAGAAAAAAAGAAAAGAAAAGCGTGACTACATTAATACATTATGTTGACTTTCATCATCTCAAAAACAACAAGAGCTATGTGATGGTCGTTTCTTTTTAGTCGATGTCCACATAACAGAATACAACAATTATAGGCACACTATAATAATCAAACTTAACTCTCACTTAAACACCTCCTAACCACCCCATTAACTCTATTTAATACCTAACCACCTTACCTCACCTATAAATACACCACTCCCTACCCATACTAACACTTACTCAATCTCAAATCCTCTCTAAACATCTAAATTCTTCAAGAAATCCTAAGTGATGGAAGCCCACTTCTAAGTGAGTTTTCTCATTTTAAACTCTCACTTCCCTTTTCTTTCTTCATTTCTCCTCTTCTTCTAACCCCTTGGGGAAACCTCTAGGACCTTGCTCTTGTTTGCTATGGCAAATAAATATGAGCAGGACACCAAAATGAGGCCTCAAAGGTGGTTCATCTTCTATTGTTTTTATGCACTAGAAGGTTAGATGAAGTGATTACCAACCAAGTTCACCAACAACTTAATGTTGTTAGGACTTGTGCTATGGTTAATGGTTGACAAAGGAAAGCCAAGGCTCTTCCAAACTAAGTCACCATACACTACTTTAACCCTATAGTTATATTATGTAAATACTAAAATATATACTTTCAAAACTCTATTAATCTATTAACTTGGAAGGTTTGCGGATACATCCCTACCTTACCAATACTTGACTCTCATGACCATCCGAATCACCTTTATAGTGGTTTGTGTTTTGGTTCGCCTAAAAGGCACTACTTGACTCTCATGACCATCCGAATCACCTTTATGGTGGTTTGTGTTTTGGTTCGCCTAAAAGGCTTGCTTGACTCTCTTGAATCCATTAATCCAACCCTTGAACCTAAAACGCCTTCCTTTTTAATTCTAGTTAATCGGAGCTAAAGCTTAATCTTCCAAGACACTCTTTTGGAACCTTACTAAACGCACCCAAAGGTGAGTTCATACTTGTCCCCCTTTTATCCTTTATTCTTTGGGGCTCAACATGTATCACTATCAAAACTCAAACGATTTTAAACTCTACAATCTATTATGCTTAGTCTAAAGTCTATCATATTCTAAATTCTATCATGCGCAATCTAAAGTCTATTATATGCTTGTACGCTATGCTATGTAGAATTATTTACTCTAACATACAAATGTTCATATAGTTGACAACCCACCTTGCATGTATAGCGCTATAGGATTGGCTATCCGCCCCCTACATGGGTCATGTTAAGCAAAATTCTTCGTGGCTAGTCGCCGTTTGTATGGTTCTCTTGCATATGCCTATAAGCAAAACTTTATTATACTATGTATGTATGTCAAAACTAGTATGCTCACCAATGCTTTATGTGTTGACAGATATTTTATACATGTTGCAGGAAATGTTTAATGCAGGTTTATCAAGAAAACTACTTAGGATTGGACTAGAAACTCGCAACTAGTTTAATTTTCTATGTTTTGATGCTATACTTTCCTTTTCATGAAACAATTTGTATTTCGTTATCTTTTAGACAATGATTATGATATGAATGAAATTTTATCTTTAAATCATATTGTCACAATTAGTGTCATGAATTCTTTGAACAATCTATCACAAGTCGCGCCCCGATGTATTCCGCCATCGGTTGGGGTGTGACAATATATATATATATATATATATATATATATATATATATTGCAAAGGGATTAATCCTACATGTCATGTTCTTATGCAATCTCTCATTTGAGAGATGCCACATAGGATGTGATGTGGCAACTCTAAACCAATTAAAAAAAAGAAATAAATATGATTTAACCTAATATATTATAATCTTTAACATAATCTATTAAATATCTAATCTACTAAATTTAAATATTAAACCTTTATTATATTATCTCTCGTGTTTCCTCCCATAACTTTTAAACATTAATATCTTTTATATACGAGATTTTTTAAAGAAAAAAATTACACCAAATTAACGAGCGTTTTATTATCTTTCCAACGAGTACCATAGTGCGATATAAAAATCGGAGAAAAAAATGACTATTTTTTGTAACCCGACAGGTATTGTGTCGGGTTTGGATTAGTTTAAAAAAAATTGTGGGTTTGGGTCGAGTCTGGGATTAGGTGATACCCGACCCGTTTACCCGAAACAACATACCCAAATACCCGAACTACATACCCGATCATATACCCATGAATTTTTAACGCATTACATAACCCTTAGACTAATGCGTTCGATATTTCAATAATTAACTTTTTTTTTCTTATTTTATGTTAGTTCTTTTTAGAATGATCAATTACAAACTTCCGAATTCATTTGTAATGGCACTAGATTTATACCCCGGCGCAGAGATTCGTTTTTTTTTATATCTGAATAAGATAACTTATGGTAGAGATTTGTTTAAAATAATAATAATAATAATAATAATAATAATAATAATATATTTTAGTATGTTATATTAGATATTTCAATATATATATATATATATATAGGGGAAAGTTAATTTGAGAACACCTATATTTCGTGCGAACCGTGAGAACGACATCTAAAACCATTCAAATTCAAAATTTCTTTTTACACTTGTCTTTATTACTAAAATACAATCTCAAAAACACAATTTACGCGTAAAAGTTCAAACGTATACGAAAATAATTTGTTTTTACACATGTGTAAATTTACTCTTTATACATATGTAAACTGTTTCATTTACACATGTGTAAAAAGTTAATTTGAAAGTGTTTTTGCAAGAAATAATGAATTATTTGGAAAGAAAATTCATTTATTAATGTTGTATTTTGATTATAATGAGGTTTGTATTAAAAAAATTTGATTTTGATTAGTTTTTTTACTTGTTCTCACGGTTCTCACAATATTTAGCGTTCTCAAGATAACCCTCCTATATATATATATATATATATATATATATATATATATATATATAGGGTTTGGCTAAAATAAAAACCCACTTGAGTTGTGCAAACCCTAGAAACTCATTTGTGACCATTGATCTACTCTAATCAATGGCTAAGATTGATCTCATATTTTATATTAATAAAAAAGTTGTCCTTTTTATTTTAAGTATCTTTGAAGGGCATTATTGTCATGAAGGACATTAAAATTTGAAAAAAAAGTGCATGCATAATTGTCCTTTTGTCAATCTCTTATCTCTCCTGAATCTCTCTCCTCTCGCCTCTCTTTTTTCTCGCTTTTCAATTTTTTCATTTTTTTCAAAGTGCATGCATATTTGTTCTTTTTACTAACATATAATGCGTTACAACTTTTGTTCGCAAGTTACAATTTTTATTGTTGTGTTACAACATGTACTTTGTCATGTTACAGTTTTTGATATTATGTTACATCTTGTAGTTGTAGTTCTAGTATGTTACAACTTTTATTAGTATCTACAAAAAATGTTACAACTTATATATTGTATAAATGTTACAGTACATACAAACCAAACTCTTTTTTCTCATCTTCATCAAACCATCTGCCTTCATTTGAAAAAAAAATATATTAGTTAAACAATTTTTAAATTACATTTGTAAGTAAAAACATTACATCTATACAAGAATAATAAATAAATCAACTTTAAAAAACCATAAAAATTGTATCAGAACATAAATCCATGACATGATGAAAAAAAAAGTCAACACAAATACAATCTAAACTTTAAATCGTGCAACCACAATAAAAGTCAACACATCAATTAAATTTAACCCAATATTGATGAATAAAAATTGTACCAGAACATAAATCCATTCATTTGTATTTTTACACAAATACAATCTACATTTCTTCATGAAACCAAATTAGGATAACATAAGATTCTCAGCAATATCATTTACACCAGTTAATTTAGGTACAACTTTCCAAAAACACATGTGCAAGCTTCCTGCAAAAAACTAAGTTACAACTTTCCAAAACATCAACAATGCAGACATCGTTTAAAACTTTGGATTTACTAATCGTTTTGAAAATTAAAAGTTAAACAAAATAAAACCCAAAATGGCGATCTGATTAAAGAACAAAGAAAGCACTAATCTTTATTAAAGAACTAGAAGCATATATATCCAGATCTATGACAAACGATTAACAGATCTGAACATTAACAGATCTTTTAAAACGAAAAAACTTATGATTCCCTAACCTGAACCACCTGAACGAAGAACATTAACAGATTTGAACACGTGTTGCCGCATATCTGAAGAAAGACGAAGAGGTTAGGGTACAGATCTGGACAAAAGACCGCCGTTGTTGTTCTCCATCACCATCGTTTCAGGTCTTCCACCGTACACTGCTGATTACTTCTTCAAAACACCACTAAAGATAGAGATAATAGTGTTGGATGCTCATCAGGGTAGATGTTGAGAGGATTTGGAGCAAGGTTTGTTTCTTTTGATGTGGAAGATAGAGAAATGAAAGGGTACAAATTGTTAAGTGTTATTTTCAATCAGTCTGACAAAAGTAGAACAAAACATGGAAGATAGTAAAAGTCAAAAATACCCTTAAGACTTCAACTTAAAACGTAAACGTGGCTGAATAAGGATCATGTAATGGGTTTTTAGAGTTTACATAACTCACCATGGTTTTCACTAGATACTTACCCTATATATATATATATATATATAGACAATAGATCAAATACAAACAAAATTATCGTGCGAACAGTACGAACTGAAGGGAACAAAAAAAAAGTGGCGGTGACATTTTCGTAAATAATGACCACCACTCTTGTTGTATAATTACTATAGTGTATATAATTACTCTAGAGTAAAAAAGTGGCGGTGACATTTCGTAAATAATGACCACCACTCTTGTTGTATAATTACTCTAGTGTATATAATTACGCTAAAGTAATTACGCTAGTTATATAACTAGAGTAATTATATAATTACTCTAGTTATATAAAGTTTTCAATATTTACAGAAATGCCACCGCGTGTTTTTTACTTCAGTTCGTATTGTTCGTACGATAAAGCCTATTTGTACGTGAACTTTACTCTATATATATAAAAAGTACATTTTTCGTGAGAAGTGTGAGAAGGACTAAGAATTGACATGTAGACATCATGTTTTGGATTTAGGAATGATGTTTTAGGTTGTTTTAACTTGAAAACACCAAACACAACAATCTAAAACACAATACAATGTATTATAGTCATTAAATTTAAAAAACAGCTAAAACACACCACTTAACGCTTAAAACACACTGCTAATGTTCTTAGCATGGTGTTTTAAGTTTTAAGCCTAAAATATATTGTTTTCGATTTTTAATTGTTATGTTTGGTGTTTTTATAGGCAAAACAATCCAAAACATCACGACTAAGTTCAAAAAATGATGCCTAAGTATCAATTTTTAATACTTCTCACACTTCTCACGAAAAATGTACTTTGTACAGGATCCTGACCCTATATAGGGGATGGTTCAATAGAAAACTCATTTTATTGAGAGAACTCGAGAACTAAATAATAACCATTGATTTCACAAGATCAATGGTTGTGATCAAAGGAGATTACTAACTTAAAAAATATAGGGTTTTAAACAAGGGAGGGTAAAATTGGAAATTAAAAAAATGCACAAATCATTTCCTCTCATTCCATCCTCCTGCTCTCTCTCTCTCTCTCTATATCTCTCATCAATATCATTCATATAACATTCTAGGGTTTCAATAAACCTGATTTCTTTCTACAAATCCACCACAAAAATCAATAAACTCATCATGGATCAACATCAGGTACGAATCTGTAGTCGTAAATAGTTATAATCTGTACAAATCGTAACCTATTTGGTGTATTACAAACATACCGCATCTTAATAGACATGTTGCATCAATTGTTGAGTGTTTTGTATAAATTACAAAATTTCGAGTAACATTGCATGTTTTATTCTTTAGATGTATGTGAGATATGGTTAATGTTGATGCTAAATGAGATTATGTTTCTGTGTGATAGATTTAACTGTATTCCACATGTGTATTATGACTGCTCTAGCTAATGTTATTAGTGAACTGGCTTGTATGCAATGTATTGCACACGTGTGATAATCGTGAATGTATTACACATGTGGGTTAATATGGTTGGTGATAGTTAGTAAATAAACGAGGTTAGGCTTTATTTGTTATGTGTTGCGCATGTGTGATAGATGTAAATGTAGTTCACATGTGTAATATGAGTGTTTCAGCTAATGTTAATTGTGAACATGCTTTGTGTGCAATGTATTGCACATGTGTGATAATTATGCCATGTATTACATATGTGTGATAATATTATTAGTGATAGTTAGTGTTAAGTTAGAATGATGCACTTGTCATATGTTGCAAGTCTGAGATATATGGAATTATATTTCATATGTGTGGTAGTCTTGTTTTAGTTGATGTTTAATGTGAATAGGCTTTGTATGCAGTGTACTACACTTGTGTTATAAATGTATAATGTATTACACATGTGTGATAATTTAATTTGTGATAGGTTAATGCTAAAATGATATGATGTTTTGTTTGTCATGTGCTACCATATGTTATTGATGTAACTGTATTTCAAATGTGTAATGCAACTTTTATATCGAATGTTAAATGTACTACAGGGAATGCATAGTGGGTTTGGCTGAGACTCCATTGTATGGAGGATCTGATGAGGTGATACCAAGTCTATTGAGATCGATTAACAGCCATGACTATCAAGCGAGGATAAGGAAATCTCATATTAGGCGGCATGAAGAACAAGCTAGGATTATGGAATTGAAGAACAAAAGATTGAATTTGTTTAGTTTGGTCCTTTTCATCATGTATTTATTTTACAATGAATTCCCTATGTACTAAGTTTGGATGTATAATAAATGGATATGTGTTTTGAATTTATGCATGTACCAAGTTTAACGGATGAACGAATGGCATGTTAATATCAGTTTGGTTGTTTAAACTCGAGTGGCATTTTTGGCTTCCTAATGACCCATTTTCACTGCATAATGACACATTTTGGCACCTTCTTGGCAGCAATTTTTATGCATTTCGACATATTTTTGTTGCAGTTTTTTTTGGCGCAGCTTTTGACCCATTTCGGCATATTTTTTCTGAAGTTTTTTTGCTGCAATATATGACCCATTTCAGCTGTAGTTTATGACACAGTTTTGCTGCAGTTTTCTAACACATGCCGGCACATTCTTGGTTGCAGATTTTAATACATTTCGACACTCTTTTGTTGTAGTAGTTTTTAACACATCCCAAAACAAACAACATTACATAAGTGATAAATGCCATAACATAAAATCGTCTAGTTGATTACATACCAAAAAGCCAAGTTCTTAACCTAATATCATAAAATCATGTTCATAACAAACATAACCCAAAAGACATGTTCATAACATACATCATCCAAAAGACATGCTCATAACATATTATTTTTTATCAACCCCTTTCTATTGTGATTGACCCTTGCAAGTTTTTCTATTGTGGCCTCTATGACCGCACTTGTCACATGTTACAACATCATCCGAATCCAATACTTAAGTACCCAATAGGTGGTTCCACCAGGAGTTATATAGACGCAACCGGATACACGATCTGCATTAAAAAAATTTGTATTATTATTATTATTAGTGAACATGTGCACGAATTATAAAACATGCAGTGTAAAAATTACAGTAAATGCAAAACGAATGTAGTGCACATGTGTAATACTTAAATTTTGAACACATACCTCTATGTTGTGTAAAAAATGCAGTAGAAATAACTGAATGTAATGCACATGTGCAATACGTAAATTTAAAAACATGTACATATTTTGTAAAAAATACAACAAACACAATTGGAATATAGTGCACATGTGCAATACGTAAAATTTAAAAAAATACATACGGCTAGGTTGCGTAAAACATTCAGTAAAGGCAAACTGAATTTAGTGCACATGTGCAGTACGAAAATTGTGTGACAATAGTATGTGTGATAGTTAGTGTTAAGTTGGGGAGATAACTTGAGACTATATAGACGTGACTGGATACGCGGTCTGCATTAAAAAACAATGTATGTATCATTATTATCATTACACATGTGAAGTGCACATGCGCAATACATATTTTGTTAACAAATATATATGTTTTAAAGAATAAAGTATTAACAATACGGTTGTATTACACATGTGAAGTGCGTAAAAAACCACAAACCTATATGTTGTATAGAACAACCAGTAAACACGTAGCAAATGTAGTGCACATGTGCAGTACGTAAAAATTGAATCAGGTACCTCTATGTTCAATGCCAGACAGATGTGTATCATCTGAATCAGATTTTGTATACGAAGAAGAATCAAGGTTTGATGTAGATTCTGCAAATATCATCTATCAAAATAGGTTGTTTTCCTCGATTATCTTCAATACGTGATGAATAATCAGCGTTTATTGCATATTTGTTTGAATTAGATGAAGAATTTTGACCTATTTAACGACAACAACAACAAAATCATACGTGAGATTAAAAACAAGAACCTTATGTCGTCATTGTTATCAATTAAATTGATTGAACGAGTGCTTCAGTTTTGAGAATTTTTGAGCATGTATCTTCAATTCGTATATGTATGAACACGTATTAGGCTTGAATCGATGTGAAACATGTTATAATCTGGTAAGAACTTGTTGATAGATGTGATTGGAGTAAGAGATCTATGGTTAAAGTTAGGGAAGATATTTAGGGTTCTATAATTTTCTAAAGTTGGGGAAGATGAAGTTAATACAACTTGACAAAAATACCCCTATACTTAAGGAGTTCTCGAGTTCTCTCCCTAACTATGAGTTCTCTATTGAACCTTCCCCTATATATATATATATATATATATATATATATATTATATATATATATATATATATATATATATATATCTTATGTTAATACGAAAGAGTTTAAGGGTTATGAGGACGAGAAACAAGCAATCACTTCTTGTGTGGGGTTTGATTATTAAGTAGCACCAAAACATCTACTACACGTCTTGAGTCTCTCAAGGTTGGAGCGGCACCATCGGAGAATTTAACAATGATATGTCTAATAATTAATACAACCAAATTGATATCACAAAAAATAAATATTAATTCAGCCGCCACGAACACGATTCATACAAATTCAAGTTTCCATTAAAAATACTACACATCAAAGTTAAACATTAAAATACCCAATTAGGAAAACAAGCTGATTAATCTTGAGAAACGAAAGGATTAGATAGTGTCACGGTGTAATTCAAAATTCTCCAGATTTGTCTTGGTCAATTCAATTCGTCTATGGAAGCGATTCAAGAGGATGTTTTCTTGTGGATTACTAACAGACACAAGGCGGGCGCGATATCCTGGGAAAAATGGGTGTCGTTTGATGTTTAGACATGTTTGTAACGTGGTGTTTGAGTTTTGTATCGTTTGTTTATCACGTTCTTTGTTGGACCTTTACATCCATATATAAAGCTTTTGGCCGTTAAAAAAAAAATAATAATAACTAAAACCAACCAATGGGGTGGTGACGCATTTGCAAAGGCAAAGCCTTTAGAGACATCTAAGTTTAAGATGACAGGATTAAATAAATTCGTAATTCAAAAAACAAAAATAATTAAAAGTTAAAACCTCCTTTTTGTTATGTTCTCGTGCCTATGCATAATAGGTAACAGCAGCACCCAACAAGCTAGAGTTGAGCCAAAAATTGAAAAACCTGAACCTAAGCTGGAAAAAAAAACCGAGTTAAACAAACTAAAAAAACGAACCGCACAAAAAACCAAAAAAACCGAACCAAGCCGAATAATCCAACAAATCAATTTTTTTAATGTTTGTTATACACTGATTTAGAAATTATTAGTTCTTGAAATTTAAGTATTTATAATAAAATAAACACATTAACATGTTTATTTGTCTTTGAAATGATTTATCCATTGCCTACCAAAAAAATAACAAAAACTAGCAAAAATATAAATAATGTTTAAAGTATTATAAAAGAAGAACTTAGGAGAAACTTAAAAATAGTTTAGAGTAAATTGCTAAATTCGTTCGTGAGGTTTGTTCCAAATTGCTAGATCAGTCCAAAATGAGAATTTGTTGCTAAAACCAGTCATTAACGTTTTTCTTTTGTTGCTAAAACAGTCCAAAACACTAACTTCGTTCAAATCTACCGTTAATTGAGGGGTAAATTTGTCATTTACCTATTTCTTTTTTATATTGATGGAAAATGAATTGACATACCAACACACTTGCTGCACAAATTGAATAACACAAACAGATAAGTCATTCAACTTTAATAAACCACACAATACCATCAAAATACGTCTATTACAATAATCCATCCAAATAACCAAACTAGTCTATTACCATACTTCAATCACCACCTGCTCTCCTGAAGCTGTACCACCTTGTGTTCCATCACCACCACTTGTACCAGTACCACCATTTTTACATGTTCTTTTTTTATGCCTCTTTGCACCACACAATCCACAAGTTAATGAGTTTGCATTCTTTGGCATTTTTGTACCTGTTTCAACTTTTTTCTTTAAATCTTCAAGCTCCATAGCAGACTTCTTTCTTTTTTTCTTAGGCCTCCCAGATTACTTGTGATATTTAGGTGCAATTAAGGTGGTTGGGCATCTAGAAACTGGCCACATGTGCTTGCCATTTATGGGTTCTATTGTATTCATATACCTTGTCAATGTAAGATACATAACCGTCCTCATACTTCATGTCTGGAAAATCAGTAAATCTTCCACCATGGTGAAACTTAAGAGTGAAACAATCTGGGTGTTTAACTGAAATCCTTCACAAACAAACAAGATTAAAGGTAATCAAACAACAAATTGAACACACCATCAGAACAAATGGGAATGAACATACTGAAGAGTTATAAGCAATTATACCGCGGCTCAACGTCAAGGCATGAACCAGTAACCCAAACCGCATCATGTCATCCCACCGAAGGAAGGTACATCTTACCTCCAGAAGTCAAAAGTTTCCGAAGGATAGTACAAGGGGGTTCGAAGTAAAGTACAACTTTACTGACCACTATAAATACCCCCATTAAAGTACAATCAACACACGAATGCTCACACTCCGAACCTTACTTTCTCTCACTAAACAAATACTTATCCTCACGCCGAAGGGTGGTTACAGAGAGGCCCTCCCTCCTCCTCTGTAACGAGCCTAACGGTCTTTTTCCTTGTGCAGGTTTAAGCTCAGGTTCGGAACGTTCAAGATCCAGTTCACTCGATCCTGTTATAAGCTTTATCTCAGGTTCGTCCACTTTTTGAATCTTCAATTGGCACCATCCGTTTGTACAACCGTTTTCTTTAACCTTAGAAGGTAAGGATCTCGACGGTTTTTCCCATGGCAACTTCATCTGAAGGTTTTACTATTGAGGACGTCACACAAACGGAACACGAAGAGGAGGTCACCACCGTCGCAACCTCTGTCATCGTTGTCCCGTCTGTGGGACTCTCTCACATAGAAGGTCGTTCTATGTTCACACAAGGTTCAGTAGAAAACATCTTGCAGAGGAATTCGGATACCGCACAGGAGTTCGATGAGGCTTTCCTCATCAAGAACCGTGACTTCTTATTGCAGCTTAAAGCACAGCAAGAGAAGGAAGCAAAACTCAAGAGTGTACAGGTAAACTTGTTCTCTGCTGATGGGCCTCTGACATCCTCCGGACAAGGATCAGGCCTTGTTTCACATGCAACATACTCCACCATAGTTACTACTCCTAATTTCGGAACTCCGCAAGGGAGCTACATCCCACAAGGTCACTATGGAACAACACTCCCTGTCACCTCTACGGCAGAACAGAGGGTAGTTGTTACCGCAGCTGAAGACATCTCACTGCTCCATATCGCCCAGCCTACATGGCTGCATACTCCAAGTTTGCTCCACGAATCGCCAGTGCCCGTTTACCAGCAAAACTAAAGATGCCTGCAACAGTAAAGAAGTATGATGGAACATCCAACCCAGATGACCACATCTTCGACTTCGGAGGAGCTGTAGAAATCGAACTATGGCCCATGCCTGCATGGTGCCATATGTTTGCTCAAACCCTTACGGGGGCAGCAAGAGTGTGGTTTGATGGTTTGCAGGCGGGGGAAATAACAAACTGGGATGAACTTCGCCGAGCTTTTTTGCAAAATTTCTCCCAACAACGGAGATGTTCAAAAGACATCACCGAAATTCATAACATTCGCAGAAGAGATGGGGAAACACTTGAGAAGTTCATTGACAGGTTCAACAAAGAAAGCATATAGATAAGCGAAGCTGTAGATCAGTTACGGATATCCGGTTTCTGTCACGGGGTCCGAAACAATCAACTGGTGGAAAAGTTGCAAGAAGATCTCCCCAAAACCATGGAGGTATTAATGGAACAGGCACGAGCCTTTGCTCGGGGAAAAAATGCCTGCAACCAGACGTATGATAATGAATAGCGTTCCTCATCCAGGAACAACTCTTGTGTAACATCGCGTATATATACATATTTTTTTTTTAGTAAATCGTCACTTTAATTATATTAAACTTCTTGACTAGCCATGTCTAAATCATACTTATTTCAAAACATTTTAATAATAATAGTATTAATAATAATAATAATAATAATAATTTTATAAACTACTAGAAACCTTGATGACATTTTATAAAACATAATGTGTCCAAACCCAAGTATCCTTTAAACTTACTAGGCCCATCATAATTATTATTTTTATCTCTTCTGGCCCATGAATTTGCAGCCCAAACACCCAGCCCAGAAACAAACCCGGTCCACTAAACCTTTCTTACTTCCCTCTTCTTGCCTGCAACCCCGATCAAATTCCGGTAAATCTCGGAATTTCCGGCGACTTACCATACCGAACCACACGCGTTTTTTTAGTAACCATTGACCTACACGTTTTAAAGCACACCCCCAACAGATTAATAGCCATAATTATCTTCAATTAACATGTAATCGCGATCCACAAATCTCGGGTCTTTGACCAATTAGTCAACCTGCGCGTTCCTAAAGCTTGTGTATAAATAAGGCCACCTATCAAACCAAAGCACTCGCAGAAGCATTTCCCAACCTTCAATTCCACTCCACTGTCGTCCCCGTCGTGCTCCTGTACTCGCCGGAGCCGAGTTTTCCGGCCACTACCTTCCCCTACAATTTTCGTTAAAATTCGTAAGTATTTTTATGTCTTTTGATGCGCAATCGTTGAAGGGTTAAAAGCCCTCTGTTTAATTGAGTTTTTGTAAACTAAATCAAGCTCAATTGGTCATAGATACGATTAGGGTATAGATTGGGGAAGATAACTCATAACACCTACAAGTTAAATATTTTTATTTCTGGTTTTAAATTGTTCTCAGGGTGTGGCTCAGTTGGCGAGCCACACTTGTGATAAGACTTGAACCGGCCAGAGGCCCAGGTTCGAATCCCAGCCACCACAACTTTTTTTTTAAAACCCTTTTCTTTTATATTATTGCTATTTTATTTTAAAATGATATTAAAATACCAAAACAACATTATAAATCCTATAAAATTTATTTTATGCAATTCAAATGGTTAAGTTTATAATCCAACTTTTATTTTTTCAAAAATCATTTATTTATTATATATTATAAATATTATAAGTTTATTCTATTTTAATTATAAAATTCTATAAAAATATCAAAACGATTATATAAATTCCCACAAAAATTATTCTGAGTTTATATAACATTAAAGATTTCTGAAATGATTTTTATTTCTGAAAAATAATTTATTTAATATTTTTAATCAAGTTTTGTTAGTTTTAATCATAAATAAATAATAATATATTCATTTTTCAATATTTTTGCACCAAAATTTTATATAAACTATTTCTATCCATTTAGAACAGAAATACAATTTTTAATTTAAAAATTCTCTAATTTTAATATTTTTAGATATTAAAGTTATATTTTGACAATTTGAAATAAATAGATTTAATATTCTATTTTTAAGAAAATAATTTTATAAAAATTATTTTCATACTTAAACCTTTATATTGTGACCATCTTTGATTTAAAATTTACAAAAAGACTTTTGTTTATTTATTTATTAAATTTCTCTTATTTATTAAACATTTTATTAATCCAACGAATACTTTTCCCCAATTCGAAGCCCTAGAATATACTTGTAGACTAAATAGACTTAGACATATTTATTGCCTTAATTATAGGGTAATACTTGGCATCGTTGGGCAACACATATTCTATTTCACGAGACTTAACATTTTGCTAAGGTGAGTTTACATAGCCCCTTTTTCTGTTTTACATTTTTGGGGTGAAACATGTTTAAACATTTTATACTCTATCATTTACTCATTCTTACATTGTTGAAACTTGTGATTCAACTACATTATCATTTACTCATTCTATCATTTGACTGTAACAAAAAGACACAATACAATCATTAACATTGATCAAGCCGCCTGTTTTGATTATAGCGCTATAGGTCTGACAAACCCATCCCCCCGCATAAATTCAGGGATGATCGATAACAGTAACAACATTTAACTAACTTGCGAGTTAGTCCTCAGTCGACACAAGGTTTGATTGTACAAAGACGCATTGTTACATGTCGGTCTCATACTCTACCATTATACAACTGTGATTGTTGTACAAACTATTGTTATCAAAAAACCTATGTATTCTCACCAACTTTTGTTGACCCAAAATATTTTCGAACTTAACATGTTTCAGGTTCTACTTGCTTGAAGATTTGAGTTAATGCATGAAGATGAGTACATAGTATTATTCATTTTGATGTACGAATTTTTTTGTAGAACAGTTGTATGCAATTTATTCAAATCATTAAATGAAATTTATTATTCACCATGAGCTACTGAAAAATCATCAATACGTGACATCCCGATGTTTCCGCCATCGGTTGGGGTGTTTCAGATTGGTATCAGAGCCATGGTTATAGGGAATTAGGTTATTATAAAAATAATCTAGTCTATAACCATAGGATTATAACCAGTATTTGCCTTTTACTTGCTATTCTCTATCTCTCTCCTACTTCTTATCCCTACTTTAAATCCCTGCAAGAAGATTGCTCTCCATCACTGGATCTACTCTTAGACTAATAGGACAAAATCCTCAGGTTTAGCCTGAACCACCTTGAAATCTCGTCGAAGTTCTAGATTTTAATAACGAACACGTGCAATCTGGAAGGGTGAACGCCTGTATTCTGAGTCTTCTGTCTAGGCTGGCATTGCGCATATATCCCAATCAGACGAGGGACCCGGATGCCTACCTGGGAATTCTCGGGATGAGTGTTCACTTATAGGCTAAAGCATGTCTTCACTATGTTATTAGAATCTAGAATCTTTGATAAGTCAACGTTTTCGTTTATTCGTTTTAATTAATGAATAAATGATTACATTCCTTATATTACCTCATTCATTTCATTGTGTCTTTTACAGATCATGCCTCCACGTCGCAGCGCTCGCCTTAATAGTGGCGACAATCATGATGAAGGAAGTAGCAATCACAACCACAACCACGACACTAACCACAACAACAACAACAATGGCGTTGATGCTCAACTGGCTGCGATCATCTCTCAACAAATGGCACAACAGATCACAACTCTGGTTCCTAACTTACTGGCCCAAGTCATCCAGATGAACGGAAACGGCAATGGAAACGGAAACGACAATGGAAACGGCAATGGAAGCCATAATGGGAACGGGAATGGAAACGGGAATGGTCTCCCAGCCTGCACTCTCAAACACTTTAATACATGTAATCCTCCTAAGTTCAGTGGGGATGAAGGAGCTACTAGTCTTCTACAATGGTTCGAGGGTATTGAGAATACCTTCATTAACAGTGAGTGTCCCGATAACTTTAAGGTCCGTTATGCCATGAGTGTTCTTCACAGACGAGCACTCACTTGGTGGAACGAGGAAAAACGCACCCGCGGAGCTGAAGTTGCACTTACTATGACCTGGGATCAAGTCAAGGAGATAATGAAAGATGAATTTTGCCCACGTAACGAGGTCAAGAAATTAGAGGAGGAGTTCCACACCCTTGCTCAGGATAGTGGGGAAAACCTTGCTTATAATACCCGATTCCATGAGCTCAGTCTGTTGTTGCCCCATAAGGTCACTCCCCTACCTGTAGCCATTGAGAAATATATCGGTGGTTTACCCATGCAGATTCAGGACACGGTATGGGGAAGGAACCCTGCTACCCTCGAAGAGGCCAAACGTCTAGCAGCTACCTTAACTGACAATCACGTAAAGAACGGGACCTTAGTTCGGAAAGGCGAGAAAGCAAGTATTGTAGCCGCGGTAACTACTGAGAACCAGAAGCGTAAGACCAGGGATACTGATGCAAACCTCACTACACAAGCTTCTAACAATAAACCTTATATAGGAAACTATCCATTGTGTAACACATGCAAACGACATCATCCCACTGCTTCAGCATGTCGCTTGTGCACCAATTGTGGTAAGTACGGCCATCTGGTCAACACATGTCGTGAGGCCCCAAATCCTAATGCCAACCAACCAACCAACCCTGCTCAGGCTGCTAATCCTAATCGTCCTGGTAGATACAACTATGGTCAATGCTATGAATGTGGAGACCCAAATCACTTCCGTAACCAATGCCCTAAACTGAAAAAAGATCAAGACCCTCCAGCTACCTAACAGCAAGTCCCACCATTTGAATGTTGTTTGCTTTTTAATTTATGTATTGCCGCTTTTGATTCAAGTAATAAATTCTAGTATTACCATAACACCTGGATGCATGCTTGTCTGAATGAGAAATAATTGCTATAACAATACCTAAATCTACACAACTACAACTCATATACTATACTTGCTTGCATAAACATATTATCAATTTGCAATTTATGTGCTACACTTAAGAGAGGATAAAGTACTTGCTCAACAGTTAGATGAGTACCAAATTACCTACTCAACGATTGTAGAGGTCATCATGCCTTTTCAACAGTCGGGAGAGGCCCTACAACCTGCTCAACGACTGGTGGAGGCTATCGAACCTACTCAGTCGGGAGAGGCCCTACAACCTGCTCCACGACTGGTGGAGGCTATCGAACCTGCTCAACAATCGGTAGAGGTTCCTACTCACTAACTGGTGAGAGTCTTTTCCCTGCTCAACGATTGGACTCATTATATACAAAGGTTCAATCACATGATTATTTCTGCATTACTCACATGTGTGTTAGAGTAATAGAAGGACACAAAACCCTAATGTAAGGCAAATTGGTGATTGCGGTCCGGAACGTAATCATGAATTTACAGGTACGTTAAGGTAGTGTGAAATCCTATCAAGGTTTTTCGGTAAATAATCAATTATAACTCTAGTTACCTAGTAGTTCATAGTCCATCAACTCATGCGTTTCTTTTAGGATTCCTAAAACTTAAGTTTAGTGTTTTTACTAGATTCTTATTCTCCTTACGATTTCAAGACACACCTACCCTTAAAACTCACAGATAACAAACCCCCTATCCAAATTATTCAGATTGTTCTATTCATGTTGTGCCTTAACACAAAATTTTCCAGACCACACTTGTCCTAATTTCTGCGTTTTAAATAACTTCGGGACGAAGTTCCTAAAAGTAGGGTTGACTGTAACATCGCGTATATATACATATTTTTTTTAGTAAATCGTTACTTTAATTATATTAAACTTCTTGACTAGCCATGTCTAAATCATACTTATTTCAAAACATTTTAATAATAATAGTATTAATAATAATAATAATAATAATAATAATAATAATAATAATAATAATAATAATAATAATAATAATAATAATTTTATAAACTACTAGAAACCTTGATGACATTTTATAAAACATAATGTGTCCAAACCCAAGTATCCTTAAAACTTACTAGGCCCATCATAATTATTATTTTTATCTCTTCTGGCCCATGAATTTGCAGCCCAAACACCCAGCCCAGAAACAAACCCGGTCCACTAAACCTTTCTTACTTCCCTCTTCTTGCCTGCAACCCCGATCAAATTCCGGTAAATCTCGGAATTTCCGGCGACTTACCATACCGAACCACACGCGTTTTTTTAGTAACCATTGACCTACACGTTTTAAAGCACACCCCCAACAGATTAATAGCCATAATTATCTTCAATTAACATGTAATCGCGATCCACAAATCTCGGGTCTTTGACCAATTAGTCAACCTGCGCGTTCCTAAAGCTTGTGTATAAATAAGGCCACCTATCAAACCAAAGCACTCGCAGAAGCATTTCCCAACCTTTAATTCCACCTCCACTGTCGTCCCCGTCGTGCTCCTGTACTCGCCGGTGCCGAGTTTTCCGGCCACTACCTTCCCCTACAATTTTCGTTAAAATTCGTAAGTATTTTTATGTCTTTTGATGCGTAATCGTTGAAGGGTTAAAAGCCCTCTGTTTAATTGAGTTTTTGTAAACTAAATCAAGCTCAATTGGTCATAGATACGATTAGGGTATAGATTGGGGAATATAACTCATAACACCTACAAGTTAAATATTTTTATTTCTGGTTTTAAATTGTTCTCAGGGTGTGGCTCAGTTGGCGAGCCACACTTGTGATAAGACTTGAACCGGCCAGAGGCCTAGGTTCGAATCCCAGCCACCACAACTTTTTTTTTAAAACCCTTTTCTTTTATATTATTGCTATTTTATTTTAAAATGATATTAAAATACCAAAACAACTTTATAAATCCTATAAAATTTATTTTATGCAATTCAAATGGTTAAGTTTATTATCCAACTTTTAGTTTTTCAAAAATCATTTATTTATTATATATTATAAATATTATAAGTTTATTCTATTTTAATTATAAAATTCTATAAAAATATCAAAACGATTATATAAATTCCCACAAAAAATATTCTGAGTTTATATAACATTAAAGATTTCTGAAATGATTTTTATTTCTGAAAAATAATTTATTTAATATTTTTAATCAATTTTTGTTAGTTTTAATCATAAATAAATCATAATAAATTCATTTTTCAATATTTTTGCACCAAAATTTTATATAAACTATTTCTATCCATTTAGAACAGAAATACAATTTTTATTTTAAAAATTCTTTAATTTTAATATTTTTAGATATTAAAGTTATATTTTGACAATTTGAAATAAATAGATTTAATATTCTATTTTTAAGAAAATAATTTTATAAAAATTATTTTCATACTTAAACCTTTATATTGTGACCATCTTTGATTTAAAATTGACAAAAAGACTTTTGTTTATTTATTTATTAAATTTCTCTTATTTATTAAACATTTTATTAATCCAACGAATACTTTTCCCCAATTCGAAGCCCTAGAATATACTTGTAGACTAGATAGACTTAGACATATTTATTGCCTTAATTATAGGGTAATACTTGGCATCGTTGGGCAACACATATTCTATTTCACGAGACTTAACATTTTGCTAAGGTGAGTTTACATAGCCCTTTTTCTGTTTTATATTTTTGGGGTGAAACATGTTTAAACATTTTATACTCTATCATTTACTCATTCTTACATTGTTGAAACTTGTGATTCAACTATATTATCATTTACTCATTCTATTATTTGACTGTAACAAAAAGACACAGTACAATCATTAACATTGATCAAGCCGCCTGTTTAGATTATAGCGCTATAGGTCTGACAAACCCATCCCCCCGCATAAATTCAGGGATGATCGATAACAGTAACAACATTTAACTAACTTGCGAGTTTGTCCTCAGTCGACACAAGGTTTGATTGTACAAAGACGCATTGTTACATGTCGGTCTCATACTATACCATTATACAACTGTGATTGTTGTACAAACTATTGTTATCAAAAACCTATGTATTCTCACCAACTTTTGTTGACCCAAAATATTTTCGAACTTAACATGTTTCAGGTTCTACTTGCTTGAAGATTTGAGTTAATGCATGAAGATGTGTACATAGTATTATTCATTTTGATGTACGAAATTTTTTGTAGAACAGTTGTATGTAATTTATTCAAATCATTAAATGAAATTTATTATTCACCATGAGCTACTGAACAATCATCAATACGTGACATCCCGATGTTTCCGCCATCGGTTGGGGTGTTACATCTTGGAAGAAAGGCTCGGGAACTCCAAGCTCGGATAGAGGTAACTTGTGGAGTAAAAACAGGTAGTAGCCTTACTCTAGAAATGACAAAAGTTCCTCTGGCCGCAGCTCCACCTCACACCGTGGTTCAAGCTATGCTGACCTGCTAAAGTCTCCTAGTGAGATACTTAGCACAGAAAATGTCAATTTTCCCAAACCTCTGAGGCAGAAGCCTACGTCTGACAAGAACACCAAGAAGTATTGTGATTACCATCGAGCCAGGGGTCACAATACTGATGATTGCTGGTTGTTGAAACAAGAAATTGAGAAAGCACTAAAAGCTGGAAAATTGTCACACCTGATGAAGGATATCAAGGAAGGGAAAGCCAACACCACCCACATTGCCAATCCCAATGATCAAGCAGGGATTCACATGATTCGTGCCTTAAAGCAGCAAGGGACGAAGCGGGGTAATGATCATGTCATGGCGTGGATGTCCCAACCAATCACCTTTCCATCCATTTCACCAGATGATTATCAAGAAGGGCCAATAATAGTGTATGGGATCGTAGCAGGGCACAAGCCCCACAGAATCTATGTGGATGGGGGTAGCGCATCGGAAATCATGTACCTCCAGTGCTTTCAGGTATTGGCCGAAACATCCCAACAAAAGCTAATTCATGTTTCTATGCCTTTAGTGAGTTTCTTCGGAGAAATTGTGCAGCCCGTCGGGCAACTCTCCCTGCCTGTAACATTCGTGTCAAAGATTAGTCATCCTAACCTTCTTGGTAGTAGGCTTAAGGTCAGCGCACAACATCATCGTGGGAAGACCGGGGATGAAAGCCTTTGGAATGATAACATCTACCATCCACGGTGCCCTCAAGTTCCCAACAGAAGAAGGCATAGCAACCCTCGAGTCCGAGTCTGGTCTTTGCATCTCCGAGATTCGCCAGTCCCTAGACGCGGGAAATGATAAAGATGATTCAGGGAGCTCTGGTACATCAGTAGTGGAAAAATGGTCGGTACACCCACGATTCCCGGAACAAAAAATCTCCATCGGGGCACAGCTCCTAACTACAGCTTGGGAAGCCCTCTGGAAGCAGCTCTCAAACTCCCTAGATGTCTTTGCGTGGGAAAACTTAGATATAACCGGGGTTCCAAGGTTGTTGGCAGAACACAGACTGAACACTTATCCCGGAGTAAAACCCGTAGCTCAAAAGAACAGAAGCATGGCCCCAGACTGCGTCAAGGCCATAGCCGAAGATGTTAAAAATTTGTTGAGTGCCGGAATCATCCGGGAAGTATGGTATCAAACCTGGGTAGCCAATCCGGTGCTGGTTAAGAAACAGGATGGGGCCTGGAGAATGTGTGTAGACTTTAAAGACCTCAACAACGCTTGTCCGAAGGATTGTTATCCTTTGCCGATGATAGATGTGAAGGTTGACGCCGTGGCTGGATTCAGGTTGAAATGTTTTCTTGATGCCTATAAGGGTTATCATCAAATTCAAATGGCCGAGGCTGATGAAGACAAGACGGCGTTTGTTACGAACGGTGGCTTGTACTGCTACACGAAAATGCCGTTCGGGCTAAAAAATGCTGGTGCCACGTACCAGAGGCTGGTGGACCCGGCGGCATTCAAGAATCAGATCGGAAGAAACTTGGAAGTATACGTGGATGATGTAGTCAACAAAAGTGGCACGGAAGACACAATGATAAAAGACATCGCCGAAACTTTTGATAAGCTGCGGGAAATCAATAGGAAGTTAAATCCCAATAAATGCTCGTTCGGCCTAGAAGAAGGGAAGTTCTTGGGTGTGTTAATGGCACGGGATGGAATTAAACCCAACCCAGAAAAAATAGAGGCCGTGCTTAAAATGCAACCCCCCGGTGTTTGAAAGAAATGAAATCCTTAAACGGGCGATTAGTGGCTTTGCACTGTTTCCTCTACTAGGCCGTCGAAAGAACTTTTCCATTCATGAATGTCTTGAAGAAAAGTTTGGGAAAAGAAAGGTTCGAGTGGACTACCGAGGCTGATGTCGCCTTTGCTGAATTAAAAAAGTGTTTGGTTGATTTACCCACTCTGACAACCCCGGAGCCGGGAGAAACGCTTACAGTATATCTCTCGGCCTCGGAAGGTGCCATAAGTTCAGTTCTCATTGTCACCCGGGCCATGGTACAACATCCCATATATTACATCAGTCGTGCTCTTCGAGAGTATGAAGTCCGATATCCGATCTTGGAAAAATTAGCCCTCGCCTTGGTTCATACCTCAAGAAGGCTCCGAAGGTATTTCCAGGCATTTGATATTGAAGTACAGTCTGAACAACCAATCCTCAGCATCCTAAGGAAACTAGAAGCCTCTGGAAGAATGACAAAGTGTTGGGCTAGATTTTATAGGTTTACGCTTGTCTTTATTAAGCTAGTTTATTAGACTTGGGCTTAGTTTAACTTAATGGACTTGGGTTAGGCCATGTGGGCCAAGGCTTTAGTGGACCCTATATATTGTTATGTTCTAGTTCATTTTAGGGTGAGACCATTCATTTGACAAAAACAAAACATATATCTCTAGAGAGCTTCTCTAGAGATCATTGGTGATTGGTGTATTGTACCCGACGGTTTTCATACCGTGTGCAATACAAAGCAGCGATTATTTGTGTTTTTCATCGAGTTAATCTTTTGTTCTTCACATTCAATCTTGTTTTCCGCACTCGATTGTTTGTTTGATACCCGGTAGAGAAGATCTTGGACTTACAATTGGTATCAGAGCCTAAGAAGTCTTTCGAAGGCTCGGTTCGGTATCATTCGAAGATCAAAATAAGAATTTTGCTGCTGTGTTTCGTGATTTTTAACAGGTTAATTCGCATTTCATTTTTTATTTTGTTTCTCTAATCAGTTTTGGTGTTTTAAGATTTTTTTTTGCAGATTTGTTCTTGGCGAATAACAACAAAAACATTAAGAAAATTGTACTTTTTGATCTGCATTAGAAAGTTAAAAATTTTGAGTCCATGATTTTCGTAATTTTGGTTGACAAAGATTATCTTTCCAAAATTAAAGGCTTTTAAAATTGGGTGGTCTATCATCAATTTTAAAGACTGTGAGCTGTCATCAAATAGAAAACTCTGTTTCAACAATTTCATCCGAGAACAGTGCCAGCATTCGAGAACCCACCACTCGGACACACAACCACCACTCCCAGGCCCGTTCCTACTCGGACACTCACCGCCAACTCGGACACAGCTTTCACCTCGGACACAAGCTTGCACTCGGAAACAAGCCACGTCACTCGGACACAGCAGGGCACCTCGGACACAGCAGGGCAACTCGGACACGGAACACCCGGTCGGCCACTCCTTCATATCGGACACAACTTTCACCTCGGACACCCGCCACGTCACCTCGGACACACCTTCTTCACTCGGACACACCTTCAAAAACACAGTACAAGCCACTCGGACACCCATCACTGGTCGGACACACCTCTCAGGTCGGACACACCTTTGCACCTCGGACATCCATCACCTCATCGGACACTCTTCAACCAGGTCGGACACTCCAAGGGCACCTCGGACACTCGACTCGGAACCCCAACCTGGAAACACTTAACCGGAAACCATCACCACCGGTTGTTTTACCGCCCAAAACCAAACAGATCTGACCCGATCCGGATCAAAATCCACCACGACCGGTCACCCTACACCAACCCATCCTCATAATCAGTGCCATCATCAACCCGTCATCATTCTTCTCACCGGACACCCACACCCGACCCCAGCTTCAACCCGACCCGTACATACTTTGCTAACCCAGAAGTGTGCGTGTGTTGTCTGCTATGTATGTCTGGGTTTGAGTTTGTTATTGATATGTGAGAGAGTTAAAGGGATTATTGTTGTGTTTGGATTTTGTGGAAGAGAAGAATTAGGAGAGAGTGTAAAAGAAGTTCTTCTTCTCGAGAGGTGTAACCAAAAGTCAAGAAGAGAGAAGATATTATATTTGAGAGATAAAGGGATTGAATGGTAAAGTGGTATTGTTAGTAGAGCTAAGAAGGTTTGGTTTGAAAGAATCCATAAGAAAGAGAGTGCATGATAAGAAAAAGGTGTCAGGGTGGCTCTTGGACAAACAACACTATATTATAATAACAATAACAAATTCAAAGTTGATTATTTCTCACGTGAGTGTCCTAAAAGTGTGAATTAAATTCAAATAATAATAATAATAATAATAATAATAATAATAATAATAATAATAGTGTATCATTTGGAGTGTACAAGCTCAATTTGGGGGGATCGACCTTACGGCATACGGTTGGATTCGGTTGTCTACGGTGGACTAGATTGCGTACTATTTTTGACGGTTGGCTACGGTTGGTCGTCCTGTGCTCGGTGTGAAATATTTTTTTTAACATCTAGATTTTTGGGGGATCACTATTAAAGATTAAAATGTCTTCTCAAAGTGAGGTGTTTGAGCAGAGACTTGAGAGTTTCGGTTACACTCCTGGTGAAACCGTATATGCACTGCTTGACAGATTTACCGAACTGCTGTCAAAAATAAAGAATGCAGAGATTGTGATTGCAAATCGTGGGGTCAACAAGAGTCTTCTAAATGCTTTGAAAAGAATTCCAGATGAGCCGAAATGCAGCTGGTTTATGAACGTTAATCGGATCATTACGGAAATAAACTGGTCCAAAATGACGCCAGACGAGTTAATATCACTTATCAAAGAATTGGATAACATCACCTCTGCTGCAACATGCTCATCAAATTCTGCTGCTCCATCATCGAATTCAGATTCAAGTTGTTCTGTCATTCCCGCTGCTCCTACGGCTCCCGCCACTTCTGCCGCTCCCGCCACTTCTGTCGCTCCCGCTGCTCCTGTCACATCTGCTGCTCCTGCCGCTCACGCTGCTCAAGCTTTCATGGCACAACCGGATGATCACGTGCCATCCGCATCTGAGGTACACGCTGAAATTTTAGCTGAATCATGTTGTACTGAACGATGCAGGTTAAAAATTAAGGGTTTTAGAGAAGAAACTCTCTCTGCATACAAGCAGCTTGAATACGAGAAAATGGCCACTTGGGACATTAAAAAGAAATTTAATTCTTATAAAGAAATGGTCGAACAACAAAAACTCGATATCAAGCGCTTGCATCAGGAGGTGAGTGACCACAAGTGTCGATATTTACATTTCAAACGACTGTCTGATACTTTGACCGCGGAATTGATCGACTTAAAATCTAAATTTGAAAATGCCGATTTTCATTTTAAAAAGTTCGATTGCTCTAGTCCCAAAGTTGAAAAAATGATCAATACCCAGTTAAGGTTAAGACCAAAGGACGTGAGGAATAAGGGAATTGGATTTGTGGAAATTCCTCCACCTTTCAATGAAAACTATTCTTCAATTCCTATGTCGGATGAAGAGTTGTTGGCTCTGCCTGTTAAAGGATACGGTCCTCCAATAGAAGAGCCAACCAGTCGACCATCGAGGGATCAAGATGAGATCTCCAAACCTAAATCAGTCCCTGTCCGAATCTCTAAACCCAAGAACAAACAACCTAAGAAGGAGCAGGCTCCATCAAAAACCTTTGTCAAGTCTCAAGATGCTTCAAAGCAGACCGAGACGTTAAATTTTGAGAAAAATAAAGAAATTGACAGAGTTTTTGATGTGAGGAGAGATGAAGTTCCAGTTTCAAATGACACAAATGAATTGAATAATGTCTTAAAAGAAACCGTTTTTGAAACTGAACCGAAAATTGAGCAAATTGAACCGACCGGCCAATCAGACTCAAATGTGCCCTTTGAGTTTGATTTCATGAAAACATTCAAAAAGATTTATGAAGAGTACAGGGCACCACAGACCGTTGAACCAGCTACCCCACCAACTTTTGAAAGTGACTCCAAATGTAAATCACCCAAAACAACCGACTCTGAGAAATCAGTGTCAGTTGAATCGAGTGAATCCAGCTGTGAGTCCTCTAGAGCAGCTGAGTCAACGGGGGATTCAGCAGAGTCGCCACAACATGTTTCTGAATCAAGTGGCTCGGCTGAATCAAATGACACACCCTCGACTGAGCCAGAACAATCTGAAGAATCTGTGAACTCAAGGCCAGTCGAGATTAAACAAGAATGTGAGGATCCCTCATCCATGACTGTTGGCACAGGTGTGGTAAAGCCAATAGTCCCTGAATTTAAATGTGTGAACATTACTGATGCTTCTACTTCATGTGCAGATTTAGAAAAAGTAGAGGTTAAGGTTGAGGGGTATGATATTGTTTGCACTAACAATGCAGGTGTTTGTGTGAAACAATCTAATTTGTCTGCAGATGCTATACCATATGTACAAAAGGCTGTTTCTGAGCTATCTGTTATTGGCACGACCGATAAATACGTGCCACCACATAGAAAAATTACATGTGCTAACTCTTCTGAACAGGTTCCTGAATTTAAACAGAAAGCTCAAGGACAGTCATCATCACAAGCACAATCTTGTTCACACGGGTGTTCAAGATGTTCTAAGCAGAGCAGAAACTTTAAGAAGCCTGCAAACAAATCATCCAACAGATCCCATCACTCACATTCATCAGTGGGATCGAACAGACCGGGATATGCTTCATATGCTAAGAAGCAGACATGCTACAACTGTGGAAGACCCGGTCACATTGCAAGGAACTGCACAAGTCGTCCTTATGTGCCCTATTATAGACAGAATCAGAGGGTTATGCCTAGGGATAACTACTACTCCAAGCCAATGAAGGTTGATAAACCTAAGGCAAGGAAGGACATGAATCCCAAAGTTAAACCGTCTGATGGAGACTGGAATGCTGCCAAAAGCAAACGGAAGGTTGTTCAACCACAGAAATCAAAACAACCTGAGAAACAGAAAGCTGCTACTCCGAAAGTAGCAAAACCAGTTCTTAAGCCTAAGCAAGCCTGGAGATCAAAGGCGGCAGCAACACCAGTTCTTAATGAGAAGAAGGACATGTGCTTGAGAGAAGTGTCTTTCATAGACGCTTCAGGAGTGCCCAGGACCGCGATGGCCTGGGTACCAATGTTTAATTAATCTCTTTTCTTAGTGCAGGGACATCCAGGGAGGATTGTCGACGACCACTGGTATGTTGACAACGGTTGTTCCCCGCACATGACAGGTGACATCTCTCTGTTATACGTTTATTTTAAAATTCTTAAACAGTGAGTATGTTTCCTTTAAAGGAGACAATGGAGGTAAAATCAGCGAAAGAGGTATACTCAAAACCTGATGCTTTTTATTTTGAACGTAATTGGTCCTTGAATCGAGAATGGTTTTAGAAAAACACAAAAATATTTTTCTTAGTTTTAGGTTGTAAATTTGTTCTTTAAATTTTCAATTTTAAGCACAAATTTAGGGGGATATATATCCTCAGAAAAATACAAAAACAATAGAAAATTTCAAAAATGAGAATTTCATGGTGCGAAAAAGAAGAAATGATAGTACATCAGCTGTTGAAATGTCACACCTTAAAATCGAAAAGAAAATTAAATCAGGTGTGATTGCAGTTCCATTATATGATGTACTGGCAGGCAAACTGCACTACGAACACAGTCCAAAATTAATGATAAATATAAAGGACTGTGTAACTTGTGGGGAACACATCATCGGCGTATGATTTTATGGTCTTAAATCTTGCGTTGATAGATTGCCAAAGTCTGAGATTTCAGGTCTTTAAATTGTTGATACATCTGGGGATGTCCTGGCTGCCCTTCTGCTGCATCCAGATATATGCTGACCTAGGCACAGTCAGGACGTCTTAAAAGAGCAATAAGGAAAATGCCAAAACCCAAAATTCTCAAAGAGAATTCAAGCTAAAGGCACAAATCAAAAGCCTAAAGCAATGATCATACCGAAACATTTGGTATTTGCCCTAACCCTGGTCGAGAATCCATTGGTCTCTCTGTTGCATCCAGATATATGCAGACCTGATCACCGATGATCTTGACCTTGTAAAACATACAGATGTCAGCAATTTACTCACCTGTTATGAAGAAGCTTTGTGCATACCTTGATCGCGGGGGTATGTCATGATGTGGGACACACAGTTATTTTGGTCTAACACACGTTAAGAAAATAAGAAAAATAAAGGACTTGAAGATGTGTGTGTATGTTTGTTTAAGTGGATAAACGATGCTGGTAATCGTCTTGGACTGCTTTATGGCACTTTAATAAGTTTATTAGAACAAATATACTAACGATGTGTTGCATTTTAACAAAGCTGATATGATTTTCTTGCACATGATTCTCACCAAAAAGATGCATTGTAATTAGTTTGAATTTTTATTTTAATTTATTTATCTATTTAAAAAAAAAATTGACCATTCTTGAGGATTTGACCGATTCTCAAACAAAATTCAGGTTTTTGAGATTTTAAAATGGAAGTACACTGATGTACTTGGTGTTCATGTATATACTGGACCCTCTGTTGCATAAAATTGTTTGCTCACAAAATTCTGAGAATTTGCAGAATTTTATTCGAATCAAGAAACAGGGGTTGATGAAGAATGAAAGAGTTCCAGTTGCTGACAAGCATGAATCTCCACACTGAGAAGATGTACATGAGTCAGAAGAACCTGAAGTGAATCATCTTTTGACAATGAAAGTACAAGTGAAGAAGTACCTGAAAAGTTGCTTGAAAGAGAAAATTGACAAAGAAAAGAGCTTCTGAGAATCTTCCTCTCACGTTCTCTTTTAGCAATATGTTCAAGCAGAAGCTGATGATGATTAAAGTTGTGAAGCTACCTCCAAGAGAACAAGAAAGAACCCAAGATTGGAAGATCAAGTTCTGAAGATTCTTCCTACTAAGCCATGATAAAGACAGCATAAACCTAGGGGGATATTGTTGGGCTAGATTTTATAGGTTTACGCTTGTCTTTATTAAGCTAGTTTATTAGACTTGGGCTTAGTTTAACTTAATGGACTTGGGTTAGGCCATGTGGGCCAAGGCTTTAGTGGACCCTATATATTGTTATGTTCTAGTTCATTTTAGGGTGAGACCATTCATTTGACAAAAACAAAACATATATCTCTAGAGAGCTTCTCTAGAGATCATTGGTGATTGGTGTATTGTACCCGACGGTTTTCATACCGTGTGCAATACAAAGCAGCGATTATTTGTGTTTTTCATCGAGTTAATCTTTTGTTCTTCACATTCAATCTTGTTTTCCGCACTCGATTGTTTGTTTGATACCCGGTAGAGAAGATCTTGGACTTACACAAAGTGGGCCATTGAGCTCGGTGCCTTCGATATTACTTACAAGACCAGTGGACCAGTAAAAGGATAGGCGGTTGCCGACTTGTTGGTCGAAATACCCTAGGCTTCGGCAACTGAATTTCAAGATACTCCAGAAACCACCTGGTCTCTATACACCGACGGGGCTTCAGGCTGAGAAGGGTCAGGAGCGGGCATGGTTTTAAAAGAGGCTGAAGGAAAAGAGCTGTTATACGCCATTCGACTGAACTTCATAAGCTCCAGCAATGAGGCCGAGTATGAGGCACTCCTAGCCGGACTTCGACTGGCTATCAAGGTCGGAGCCAAAAAGGTCATTTCCCATGTCGATTCTTTGCTGGTAGCTAACCAAATATCCGGAGAATATGAGGCTAAAGAAGCCAACATGATTCTGTATTTAGCAGAGGTATTGGTATTACCCAGAACCTCTTTAACTTTGGATATTGCCACCAGAAGCGACTAACTTGTGCTTCGAAATGCAGGCTAAAAATTTGATGAAACAGTTTGAAGCTTGTCAAGTGGTACATATACCCGGAAGCAAGAACAAAAAGGAAGATGCTTTGAGCAAGCTTGCTGCTTCAACCACTGACATCTTAAAACAAGAAGTTCACATGGAAGCCCTACAAGGCCCGTCTGTCCAGGCGGCTGCAGTACTCTCCGTAACAACGGTTTCTGATACTTGGATGACTCCCATAATCCAATATCTCATGAATGATGTTGTCCCAGAAAACAAGTCAAAACTTCAAAAATTGAGAGTGAAAGCCCTTCAGTATCAGATGATAGACGGTCAGTTATATCGAAAAACATTCTTGAGCCCACTCCTTAAATGTGTTGACTTGGATGAGGCTTCTTATGTCATCCAAGAAATTCACCGTGTCATATGCGACATACATGCAGGTCCAAGAATGGTAGTGGCAAAGGTGATGAATGCCATTTACTTTTGGCCGGGCATACACAACAGCGCCGTGTCTGAACTTCAAAAGTGTGAAGAATGCCAGAGCCACACGCCCGTAAGCCTTCGAGCGAAGAATAATCTCATCCCCGTGACCGCAGAATGGCCGTTTCAACAATGGGGCATCGACATTGTTGGACCCTTTCCCAAATCCACCGGGGGAATGAAATTTCTGTTGGTTGCCGTGGATTATTTTACGAAATGGGTCGAGGCTCGGCCTTTGTCTAAAATATCTGGGAAAGAAGTCAAAAAGTTTATATGGGAGCGAATAGTGTGCCACTTCGGACTGCCGCAAACAATCATCAGTGATAACAGGACACAGTTTGCAAACAACCCCTTCAAGAAATGGTGCCAAGACTTACGTATCCAACAGTCATTTGCCTCGGTGGCTCATCCGCAGGAAAATGGTCAAGTGGAGCGGATCAACATGAGTTTGGTTGAAGGGATAAAGAAAAGATTGGGACGAAAGAAGAGCGGATGGGTGGACGAGCTCCCCAAGGTTTTATGGACTCACCGAACCCTAACCAAGACTAGTACGGGAGAAACACCTTTCAGTATAACCTACGGAACCGAAGCCGTAATCCCCGTAGAAATCGGATCCCCATCCCTCCGAGTCCAACACGTCGGCAATAATGACCAAGAACTTCGTTTGCATCTTGACTTGCTTGACGAAAGAAGAGAGGCCGCAGCCATCAAAGAAGTGCGGTACAAAAAAGAGTTGGAAAAATTCTACAATTCTAGGGTGAAAGAAATCCGGTTCAAGCCCGGTGAATACGTTTTTCGATGCAAAGAACCAAGCGGGGTTGAGAAGGGCAAAATGGCCGCATCCTGGGAAGGACCGTACGTAATCAAGACTGCTGGGGAAAAGGTGTGTACACTCTCCAAACCCTCGATGGAAAGGATATCCCCCGCACCTGGAATGGAATACATTTAAGAAAATGTTATATGTGAAAGTCGCCAGCAATTCTTCTATTTTTATTTTTTTCATGAATTCATGTTTAGAAATGGGATGTGCAATTCCCTATGAGTACTTTGTATCAACAACCGGGATGCGTCATTTCCCGGATTGAATATGAATAAAAAGCTGGTTCTTTCCTTTAGATAAATTGCTATCTATTTGGGTGCTATTATAGGTCGGAGCTCGCACAAAGCTCGGCCAAAAAGCCACGTGGTACATAAGTAGTTTAAAAAGGAGTAGAATAAAGGTCCGAACTAAAGTGGACATTTTTTTGTTCGAACCTTAACTAACCTAAAAAACGAGCACCCCATCACTTTTCAAGGCTACATGGTAAAATTATCTTCAAGTTTTGGCCTACTTATATTAAGAAGGAAAACCTAACTACCGACCTACGGCATGGATAATAGCCGCAGTTTGGTAAGGAAACTTTATAAAAAACCATGGTCTTCACAAAAAGTGTTGCAAAAAATCATCCAAACTCGTAATCCGCGGATAAAATTAGGACGTGGCATAATACAAAGCACGTGGGCGCACGACCGATTAAGCCAAGTGCCTTTTAAAATACTAATAAAGAACCTAAGTCATTTTAGACAAAAAGGTATCGCATAAATAAGATATGAAAACAAGACACATTATATAAACCCTGCTAAAAGACAGCCGAAACATAAGACAGACCAACTAAAGGTCTGGAGTCAACCTACACAAAAGGATCGAATCCAACAAAGGATTCAAACCCGGGTGGAACTTGTTCAGAATATTACAAACATACCGGACCACACAAAGGTCCGGGCCAAAGGATAATTGTTTTTAAAAAAACAAACAAATAAAGTCAAGACGAGGGATCGAGCTTGAGTTCATCAAAGGTTTCGGTCAGGGACTCGGGGGGACCAGTGACTTGATCAACGAGCCTAGAAACCTTAGGAAAAACCAGGGAATCGTAGGCATGAACAACGGTAGTAAGCTTGTCTTGGGCATCTGGCTTTAGCAGCGGCATCTTCTTAAAAGGAATCCCTTTCACCGCAGCAGGATAGCCCGCCTTCACGCCAACGTTAAACCCTGTCGCATTCATCGCATTGTTGACACCACTAACAGCTTTTTTCATAGCTGGTCCTTTGTGGACGTAGTTAGCAATCAACTGGCCCCCGGTCGTCAGAAAAAACTTCTTAAGAATGAAAAGCTCATCAATATTCTTCATAATCTCCTTCTTCTTCGCCTTCCAAGCTGCCTCATCATCAGCTATTTTCTTCTCAGCCGCGGCCAACACCTGCTGCACCAGTTTCTCCCCTTTCACGGCCTCGTCACGCTCTGAAAGAAGGAAAAAACAATAAAGTATTAAGTTAGGAAAAAAGTAAACTTTATTGATAGAACGTACGGGCAGCTAAAGCATCAACACCTTTCTTCAGGTTGGCCATGGTCATTCCATCTGTTTAGGAAGATCATTCATCTTCTTGGCGTCCGCAGCAGATGCCGCCTCTGAGACTTGATATTTCTTTTTAAAGGATCCTAACTCTTGGAGGGCTTTATCTCTTGACTCCGCGGTTGAGGCTATGGCGGTCTGAGATGAAGAAGCTTGATTTTGAGCATCCCTTAGATTTTTCTTTAATTCAACCATGGCAGGCCCATGACCACAAGAAGCCCCTTTTCTTCTCAACCTCTCCATATCTACCTCGGCGTTCGTCCAATGGCGATACGCCTTGGTAACCAGAAAATTAGAATGGGCTTGGTTCACCAATAAAGCTTCACAGAGGGTAGGGGAGTCCATGTTGTGATTAAACTCCTGATTCGCAGGAGTGTCCAGGTTGAACAACATCAACCTGGCCGAAAGTGTGTCTACCACCTGGTCCCCATTCTTCAAATCCCACTCCGGGACAAACTTCTCATCCGCGATCAAATGATTGCCCCCAGAACCCTCCTCTGTCACCGCGGAAAAATCATAAAGGGAAAAAGCTTCAGTCTCGAACCATTGTGGGGAGAAAGTACCATCATTATCCCCCACATTAGTCTGAGAAAGAAGGGGAGACTGCCTAAACTCACCAGCCGAAAAAGCTCTGGATTGAACAAACTTCTCTGTAACTGGGCTATGAAGCCCGGCAAAAGGACCAACCTCCTCTTCCTCTTCCTCACCTTCGTCATCAGTCGTGACTTTTTCGCTGCGCTCCCCAACCCGAGGATGATCCACCATTAGTACCGGGGCTGAATCTTGAGAAGATTTACCCCCAAACAAGTGGTATTCAAGGTTATGCAAAAGGTTAGAATATACCTCTTGTGGATCATGTAAAAACCTCAGCTTCTTCTTCTTGGTTTTGGTACTAGCCGCGGTACTCTTCAGAGACTTCCTCTTACCAGACCCTCGAGAAACAGAAGTATCAGTAAGGGCGCGGCCGTCCATATCCCCAGAAAAATCATTAGAAGCAGATTTTGAAGGATGAGGGGGTTCAGAGGATTGGGGTCTCGTGCTCATAAGAGGGTTCAGTTGAACAGTGTTGATGTGTGAAATGTGTAGTAAATAAATCGGTCAAGTTTTAAAAATGGAAAAACCAACAAAACCACACACAAACGGCAAGTGTACCGGTCGCAGTGTAGTAGAGCAAGTAAGTCCGGATACCGAACCGTGGACACAATATAGCAACTCTCGGTACTAAACCTCTGTCGACTCCTAGCCTGTTAATTTGGATTTTTGAGAATTAATTTTAAGCTAAATGCAAATAAAATAAAAGCAATTAAAATAAATAAAACAGACGAAAACACGAAGCTAAGAACACTGGATCGAACTCAGATAATATGGAAGGCAACTACCTAGGTCTAGAATCCTACCCGCAGACTCACAACTCTCGGAATCGAATAATGGATTGGCTACCAGGTTTTCTAAAGATATGCCCAACCCAGGAAACCCCTAAAGCATGCTAGATCACCTCCCGGTCTCACTAACACCTCTCAGAAAATCCTAAGGGACGTGTAAATCACTGGTTACTAGTTCGGATCACCTCCCGGTCTCACCTCACTAGGGAATGCTAAGGTACTCGAAAGACTCGCTCACCTCCCGGTCTCGCTAGTCACAACACACCCAAAAATCTGAAGGAGTAATCTAATTGGCTTGGAAATAATTCGGAATTACAAGAATCTAAAGACACGCTAGGTTCGGATCACCTCCCGGTCTCACCTCTACCCGATACCTAAAGATATAGACAACCCGACACCCTATCACCTTCCGGTCTCAAGGAATGGCAGAATACCTAAGTCCTCTAGACTCTCAAATCAAGTTCCTATGGAATTAGACGTCAAAAACCATAAACTAGTTACAAGCACAAAGCAGGCAACCTAACATGCATCTATAACTGAAAGACATTCAACAAGACACATGTGGAACTATCAAAGATCATAAATTAGACTTAAATACGCATACGCATCATAACCAACACAAATAGATCTTTACCAAAACATAAGCCAATTATATAATTAAACGAATCCGAAAGTCATAAAAATGCTAAGTATTCATCAACACGACCTAGGTAGCCTAAATGTTTAGCTACTCATCAATATGGAAAAAGATATAAACATAGGTTCAAAATAATATATAGTCATGGTACTAATATTTATAAACACGAATTAAATAAATATAAAGCCAAAAATTATTATAGTTGAACCCGTAGCTTTAATCTTAAACCCGTGCCTTCCTCCCCTTCACTTCCTCTCTATTTTTTCTAGAGTTGGCTTTCTTTCTCTTTGCGGCTGTCGATGTGCTCTCCTCTCTTTTCGCTGTGATGTCCTCGTCTGACTTTGATGAATATAATATTCCTCCACTAGATAATGTTTTGCGGCGGCCTTTTTTTTTACTTCGATCAATCCACTCAAATATATGCGGCCCTTTTTTTGACTTCGATCAATCCTCTCAAATATATATTTGCCCTCCAATTACAACTCCATGCCATAGGGTTTTTTTAATCATGCGCTTTGCCTTTTTTGTCTTGATTTTTTTCGTAAGTCCACATGGACTTCAAGTCCATTTTTATTTATTTATTATTATTATAAAAGATAGTATTATACTCGGTGCTCAAGACTCGGGTGTTGTTGACTTGACCAAAGTTTCTCGTCTACGCTCTAACGTCCATGAACACCTACTCTCAAGTATTCGTGTCTTGATTAAAATTCTTTCATTTTGAGCTCATTTTCCACGAACACCTATAAAATAATAAAATAAATAAATAAATAATAAAACTGACACGAAACGAATACAAACTTGACCAAATAATATACAAAGTACATAGGAAATTAGATGTGTTTTGCAACACATCAAACATCCCAACACTTAAACCTTTTTCGTCCCTTAAAAAGACTGCAATGGAATCATAATTAGAATTCTTGGTTTCAAAAACTTTTAGGTTCATTAATTAAGATCTAATTATGCATCAACCAAAACTGTCGGTATTGTTGTCCACCTAAACCCAACCACTAGCTAATCAGGCCCCAATCATGTAAAGCAATTAAGTTCATATTATTACAATCAATCTATGGGTCTCACACTCAAGATATCTAGCTTCACCTAATCCCACCTCAAGCTTTCGAAGCAAAGGTTAAACCATATAGATTTACCAACCACATCAAACTAAGCTCCCTAATGTATTAGAAATTAAATTTATGATGGATGAAGTTTATGAGCTTAGACACATTTGTTTTTTCTTTATACCCAACCCAGAGGTTGTCTCAATCAGAGTCACCATCCCCATGAGCGACAACATGAGATTCGGTTTTTTCTTTTTCAACTTGACCTCGAGGGAGTTTCGATCAGAGGCTTCAGTTTTTTTTTGGCGCCACTTTTCACCGGATTTACTCTCATAAAAAGGATCAAGTGTGCCATTTAATTAATAAACATACGGGCTTTCAACCTACAGTGGTACCTCTAATTACTATCAGCGGTTTCACTTCTACCGTTTCTCCTAAGATGAGAACCCACAAGATTTCATGATTTATTAAGGTATATTAAGAACAATCCTAGGAACTTTCAAAGCTAGCTAGTCCTACCGACACATCTTAAGCAAACACGCTTTTAATTTATTTATTTTCTCATATATATATAATATTTTGAAAACCAAAAATCCCAATTTTACTATAATTTTCCATATAAAATGCACAAAAAATCAGGGACAATTTTTTGTTTCTTTTTGTATTTTTTTTAACTCAACCTACAACAAAGCAAAATAAAGACGAAGTCTCCCATCCCCACACTAAGAAAGGCACAGTGTCCTCAATGTGCTCAAAGAGACAACACAGACTAAAAATAAAATAAAAATGCAAAAATAAAGTAGAAACAAAAGAAATATATAACAACAACAACAACAAAATAAATGGAACGAACTCCCCTGTAATATGTGGCGATAGCTCGCAGAAAGTGTCCCGCCCGTCCATCATCTATAGCCGTATAGCATTTCCTTCGCGGCCATAGTCAGAATCCTGCAAAAATAAACTTAAAAAGAAAGTGAAAGTAAAATGACTCAATGACAAGTGAGATGCCAGTTTACAAAAATAACTTTAACATCGACCCCCACCCGAATGGAGATTGAGTACGGGCACGGGAGATCCAGCAATGAAAAGGCCAAGGCAATCCCACAAGACTCGACCAAATGAAAATAGACAAAACCGACTCAAATAAATTAAAATACAAGACTCAATTACACGAAACATAATAAAATAAAATAAAGGGGGGAAAAACATACCTGGTTTAGCACGGTGGTGGTCAGTGGTGGGTGATAATGATAATGGTGGAGGTTATGTGGCTCATTTTTTTAAAGTGTTTTTTTTTTATCATAAAGTGAAAATAAGAACCTCAAACCTCATATGGATGAAATATTTCCGCGCAAAAACAAGCATAATATCCAACAAAAATAAGATGAAACAAAAACGCACAAATGCAAATAGACAAAATAAACACACAAAAAATTAGATATATACAAACTCTACAGATTTGGGTTTTCACCCGTGTGATCTTATTCTTATCAAGCACCCTAACCTGGATCAACGAGGATATCTACACCATCCTTATGTAAATCAATCGTCCCACTTATGTTATCTCTCCCAAGGCACGTTCTTTGCCACCTAAATCTAAGATCACCAGAAAATATTCTTAAATGCGAGTGGTGAATCAGGATTCTATCCCCACACTTAGATCTATTCACTACCTCAAGGCTAGATTTAAATAGTGCCCCTCTCTCAGCATCTCTCTTAAGCTTACTTTTACACTCGTGGGATATTAAAATATGAACTGAGGGCTTCTCAACCACCTCCTCGATACTCTCTACAACCTTAACTGCCTCTAACTTATTGGGAGGCTCAACGGCTGCAAAGCCCGGATCATGCTCCACATGAACTACAGTCTCTACCTCTACCTCATGCCTCTCTTCTGTTTGGTGCCGCCTATCCAATAAATTTGCTCCATAGATGTAGTCAATACACCGGTCGACAAGTGACATGGAAGTGCCAAGAAACCACACAGATTCGACCTGACTTCGTGTACTCTCCCTAGGCTTATTAACACCAAAAGTGATGGAATCATCCACTGCACACAGTGTAATCCGACCGTCCAAGACATCTATCAATGCCCTTGCAGTGCTTAAGAAGGGTCGTCCTAAGATCAGCGGTACATGCTCATCCTCCCGTATATCAAGTACGACAAAATCAACGGGAAACATGAAGCTCTCCACCCTTACTAGCAAATTCTCTAGAATGCCCATAGGGTACTTCACAGATTTATCAGCCAACTGTAAGCACATCCTAGTTGGATTCGACTCCCTAATATCTGATCTTTTAAACATGGAATAGGGCATGAGATTAATGCTAGCACCTAAATCAGTGAGGGCGTTCCTAACTGTCAAACCACTTATCTTAAAAGGGATAGTGAAACTCCCAGGATCAGTCATCTTCTCGGGTAGTTTATTAAGAACGACGGCCAAAAACTCCTCACTCAGAGTGACTTGGGAAAGCTCTTTCAACTTCTCCTTACGGGACAACATCTCCCTCAAGAACTTCCCATACTTAGGCATATCTCTACAAACATCAGTGAATGGGACACTAATCTTAGGTTCTTTAGACATATCAATGTAGTGCCTATATAGCTCTAAGTGCTCACTCTTATTCAACCTACCTGGATAGGGCGGTACCGGTTCATATGGGGCAGGTGGAACATAAACCTTTTTAGGCTCCCTCTCAGATTGTTTCTCCTTCAACCTACTTTTGGGCTGTGCGGTACTTGCTGGGTCTAGCCTAGTAGGGTGCACCTTGCCCGGAGACTCTACCCTAATCTCCACATCGACACTCTCCTCCTCAACTACCTCACTCTCTCTCGACACTGGGTGATCAACTCCCGTACTCTTCCCACTTTCGGTGAACATCACATTCACCTGAACATCTGTTAAATTCCTGGTCATCTTACCAACTAACTCTCCTATGACCCTTTCTAAACTCTAGAGCGTGGACACCTGATTCCTAAATAACAGCTCAAATTCATGATTTTTCTTTTGTTGCTCTTGAAAACGGGTCTCACGCTGCATCACTATTGTCTCTAGGAGCTTATTTGTCCTAGCCTGATTCTCCTCATTTTTGTTTATTAACTTACTAATCTCAGACTTAGGATCTCCTATACTCTACCATCCAGAGTTGTAACTCTGGACTTGATCTGAATTCTGGACATAGTGCAATTCCTCACTAGGACCTACGTGGCAATCTATGGTCTCTTGACCCCCTCTACAAATCTAACACTTAGCACTAATCTTAACTTGAATATCCTTCATGAACTTAGCTAAGGATTCTACCTGGGCGGCTAGTGCAATGCTACTCTCAACCAAATGGATACCCTTAGGGGCAGTAGTAACGCCCCCAGAGCCACGCTCAATGTACGTGCTAGTGGCTAGGTCCTCTATCATCTCAAGGCATTTAGCAGCGGTTTTGGTTTTCATCATGTTACCGCCTGCTGTAGAGTCAAGAAATCTTTTGGTCACGTCAGAAACTCCAGTATAGAATTTCTCCATGACTCTCCAGTCCTCAAGACCTTGATGAGGGCACTTATTCAAAAGTGCCTTGAATCTGTCCCATGTCTCATAGAAGGACTCCCTGATTGCTCAGTAAAGGCATAGATAAGTTTTTAAGACGAGCAGTTTTAGCAGGGGGAAAATACTTCTGCAGGAATTTCGTCTGAAGATCAGTCCAAGAGGTGATGGCTCCCTATGGCAGTGAGTCCAACCATGTGAGGGCCTAATCAGTAAGTGAGAACACGAACAGTCGCAAACGAATGGCGTCATCAGTGCCACCATTAAGCTGGAAGGTGCTACAGACTCTACCAAATCTAGTTAAATGGCCATATGGGTCTTCATCACGCATGCCGTGAAATTGCACTGAATGAGATATGGTGTTGATCAGAGTGGGTTCAATGGTCCAGTTGTTCGACTCAACAGTGGGTAGTGTAATACTGGACCGGATGTGAGTGGGTGTAATGCTAATATGTCCAGCGACAGTCCTACGTGCAGCCATTTCTATGTGATCTATCTGGTGGGAAAAATGTTCTAGGACTGCAACGGGGTACTTCCTATGCACACAGAGAAACTAAAACTATAGTAAAATAAGAAAAACAACTAGAAAATAAACAAAAATATTTTTTTTCTTTTTCTTTTTATAAAATTAAAAATAAAAATCTACCAAATTAAGAAGCAATAAAATGACTAGATCCCCGACTCGGGTCGTCCTCGAAAGCGCACTGTGTCCTCGGCAACGGCGCCAAAAACTTGATGTGTGAAATGTGTAGTAAATAAATCGGTCAAGTTTTAAAAATGGAAAAACCAACAAAATCACACACAAACGGCAAGTGTACCGGTCGCAGTGTAGTAGAGCAAGTAAGTCCAGATACCGAACCGTGGACACAATATAGCAACTCTCGGTACTAAACCTCTGTCGACTCCTAGCCTGTTAATTTGGATTTTTGAGAATTAATTTTAAGCTAAATGCAAATAAAATAATAGCAATTAAAATAAATAAAACAGACGAAAACACGAAGCTAAGAACACTGGATCGAACTCAGATAATATGGAAGGCAACTACCTAGGTCTAGAATCCTACCCGCAGACTCACAACTCTCGGAATCGAATAATGCCCAACCCAGGAAACCCCTAAAGCATGCTAGATCACCTCCCGGTCTCACTAACACCTCTCAGAAAATCCTAAGGGACGTGTAAATCACTGGTTACTAGTTCGGATCATCTCCCGGTCTCACCTCACTAGGGAATGCTAAGGTACTCGAAAGACTCGCTCACCTCCCGGTCTCGCTAGTCACAACACACCCAAAAATCTGAAGGAGTAATCTAATTGGCTTGGAAATAATTCAGAATTACAAGAATCTAAAGACACGCTAGGTTCGGATCACCTCCTGGTCTCACCTCTACCCGATACCTAAAGATCTAGACAACCCGACACCCTATCACCGTCCGGTCTCAAGGAATCGCAGAATACCTAAGTCCTCTAGACTCTCAAATCAAGTTCCTATGGAATTAGACGTCAAAAACCATAAACTAGTTACAGGCACAAAGCAGGCAACCTAACATGCATCTATAACTGAAAGACATTCAACAAGACACATGTGGAACTATCAAAGATCATAAATTAGACTTAAATACGCATACGCATCATAACCAACACAAATAGATCTTTACCAAAACATAAGCCAATTATATAATTAAACGAATCCGAAAGTCATAAAAAAGCTAAGTATTCATCAACACGACCTAGGTAGCCTAAATGTTTAGCTACTCATCAATATGGAAAAAGATATAAACATAGGTTCAAATTAATATATAGTCATGGTACTAATATTTATAAACACGAATTAAATAAATATAAAGCCAAAAATTATTATAGTTGAACCCGTAGCTTTAATCTTAAACCCGTGCCTTCCTCCCCTTCACTTCCTCTCTATTTTTTCTAGAGTTGGCTATCTTTCTCTTTGCGGCTGTCGATGTGCTATCCTCTCTTTTCGCTGTGATGTCCTCGTCTGACTTTGATGAATATAATATTCCTCCACTAGATAATGTTTTGCGGCGGCCTTTTTTTTTTGACTTCGATCAATCCTCTCAAATATATGCGGCCCTTTTTTTTTGACTTTGATCAATCCTCTCAAATATATATTTGCCATCCAATTACAACTCCATGTCATAGGGTTTTTTAATCATGCGCTTTGCCTTTTTTTCTTGATTTTTTTCGTAAGTCCACATGGACTTCAAGTCCATTTTTATTTATTATTATTATTATTATTATTATTATTATTATTATTATAAAAGATAGTATTATACTCGGTGCTCAAGACTCGGGTGTTGTTGACTTGACCAAAGTTTCTCGTCTACGCTCCAACGTCCATGAACACCTACTCTCAAGTATTCGTGTCTTGATTAAAATCTTTCGTTTTGAGCTCATTTTCCACGAACACCTATAAAATAATAAAATAAATAATAAAACTGACACGAAACGAATACAAACTTGACCAAATAATATACAAAATACATAGGAAATTAGATGTGTTTTGCAACACAATAAACATCCCAACACTTAAACCTTTTTCGTCCCTGAAAAATACTGCAATGGAATCATAATTAGAATTCTTGGTTTCAAAAACTTTTAGGTTCATTAATTAAGATCTAATTACGCATCAACCAAAACTGTCGGTATTGTTGTCCACCTAAACCCAACCACTAGCTAATCAGGCCCCAATCATGTAAAGCAATTAAGTTCATATTATTACAATCAATCTATGGGTCTCACACTCAAGATATCCAGCTTCACCTAATCCCACCTCAAGCTTTCGAAGCAAAGGTTAAACCATATAGATTTACCAACCACTGCAAACTAAACTCCCTAATGTATTAGAAATTAAATTTATGATGGATGATGGATGAAGTTTATGAGCTTAGACACATTTGTTTTTTCTTTATACCTAACCCAGAGGTTGTCTCAATCAGAGTCACCATCCCCAAGAGCGATAACATGAGCTTCGGTATTTTTTTTCAACTTGACCTTGAGGGAGTTTCGATCAGAGGCTTCAGTTTTTTTTGGCGCCACTTTTCACCGGATTTATTCTCATAAAAAGAATCAAGTGTGCCATTATATACTATTAATTTATAAACTAAATGAATAGTAAACTAAATGAATAATAAACTTAATATTATTTTATTTATATTAAATTTAATATTATTTTATTTATATTATTTTATTTTAAAACTTTATTATATTATATATTATATTATATACTATTAATACAAAAACTTTATTATATTATATACTATTAATATAAATAACATAATATTATGTAATTTCGTTACAAATTTCATGTGTTATCTTATGTGTAGATTTCTTTATTTTTTTAACGTTTACAACCAAAATGAAATCTCGATTGTATAATTCATTGATTGATCAACACCTCATTTAAATCTCGATTGTAAAACGCGTAACGCGCGTGATTTTATACAACTAGTTTAATTAATAATACATATGGGCTTTCAACCTATAGTGGTACCTCTAATTACTATCAGCGGTTTCAGTTCTACCGTTTCTCCTAAGATGAGAACCCACAAGATTTCATGATTTATTAAGGTATATTAAGAACAATCCTAGGACCTTTCAAAGCTAGATAGGCCTACCGACACATCTTAAGCAAACACACTTTTAATTTATTTAATTTCTCATATCTATACTATATTAATAAGCATATAGGAAGGGCAGAAATGGTCATTTGTCACTTTACAAGCTTTAAAAGCTTGTTGTACAAGCATCCAATGCATAAAAACTCTTAAACTTCCAAATAGTGCAAGATGTGATGCATCATGTACAAGACTATGATGCGTTAAAAAAAGGCACGGGATGGATACATATTATTTAGATTAGGGTTTCATTCAACAACACTAACATTTCAAAACCTTCCGCCCCCTTCTTTCTCTCTTTGGCGACTCAAGAACATTAACCAGATTCCATCACGATTTCACCGGATCCAGGAATATTTCATCGGATCAATGAAGTTTTCGTCCTTCTCCAAGGGTTTGTAACCCTTTGTTACGATTCTAAGCACTATTTCGTTATTCAAAACCCTAACCAATACTAAAAGGTTGACTTTGATGTAGATCTAGAGTGAGGTTTCTGCTACAATGGGGGAGCTGTTATGGGGTTCTATAACAGCGTAGGTAAATTCGAAATTCTAATAAGTAGCTCTGAATTTTTGATGCCTAAGTTGCAATAACGAGTTTTTATCTCTGATTACGTGACAAGTTAGTCTACTCCTCTGAGGTCTTAATCATCCAACCAGATACTAAATGTTTAAATATACTATGTGTTTTGGTTTTTATGATCTTTTAATAGTTGTGTTTTTACCTAAAATTCTTCTCTATGTCATTGGTGTAGATTTTTTTAATAGTAATTGAAAAACAACAACTGCAAATGCAATCAAAGATTTGGGGAATGTTATGACTGATTTGAAATTTCTCACTTGTACATGCCCCACATTGTTCCATGGTCTGTGTAGAAGCGTTAATTCAATTATTAATTTTATTTCATGATGTTGGTGATTCAGACATGTGTACTTTTATTTTTAAGTGCTGATATTTGGTCAATGTGAGTTTCTCATACCGTTTATGATTCAAGCATAATGTCTTCTATTGTGTTGTTCAAAATTTAAAGGTTTAAAGATGCACACCAACTGTTTCGGTGAAATGTTTCAACCAAATCTTCAAGATATTGATTGCTGGCCTCCTACGTGCGATATTCCTTGTTTTCGATGACAAACAATAAAAAAAAAAATTATTTTAGAACATTTCTAAAGATTATTTTAGACGACTTCGATTGTTATAAAATGCATCTTTTTTCGTAATCTATCCTTTTTGCTATTTTGGATTATCAATAATGAACAATGTGCAAACTTGTTATGGTAGTTTCTAGCTTTTAAGCACATTGTTTCTAGCCTTTTCATAATCTATTTTTTCACTATTGTTTTATAACCTATGACTGATCTTGATTTCAGCCTTTTAAAATAATCACAAAAATATAAATCCATTTGAAGTGAATTTAGTTGAACATGCTGGATCAGAACATGCTAAAAGAATAGGTACTATAGCTATCATCGAAAGTTTGTGGTTTGTTCTGTCAGATCTATTGACGATAACTGGTTTTTGTGGTTGATGAATGCTTATTTTGCTTTCATTAATCTGTTTCAGTTGATATATTATAAAGTTGGTGGTTTGTTCTGTCAAATATGTTAATAACTTGTTTCTGTGGTTGATGAATGTTTGTTTATTTTGCTTTCATTGATCTATTTCAGATGACTGTAATCAAGGACAGTTGTATTCATCAAATCTTCATATGATTCAGCTCTGTGGTTAAGATTCTATTTGTAAGTGTTCATAATTTATTGCCATATCATCTTTTCTTGGTCTCGTATTAAAAAGCTATTTCTCACATCTCTCATACAGGGTTTTAAAAAGCGCGCCTAGGCGCTAGGCGCAACCTAGGGCGCCACAGGGATTTGCGCCTATCCTTTTTCCCAAAGGCGCACGCTTCAGGGCTTTTTTGTAAAAATTTCAGTTGCTTTTCACTTGAGGCGCGCGCCTCACGTACACAGGGTATTTTTTATGCATAAAAATGTTGTACCTTGGTGTCATTGGCTTGTACATATAGGTAAAATCACATAAAACCTTATTTATAGCTATATTTTGGATATATGAAGCTAAACACTCATGGAATATATATGGGATATATAAAAAAATTATATAATTAATGTGCTTCGGGTACGAAAATCCCACGCTTTTTGCGCTTTGCGCTTCGTGTGATGCGTTTAGACCTCGTCGCTTTTGTGCGCCTAGCGTTTTTTAAAACCAAGCTCATTAATTGTGGTTTGGTCTTGACATGTCATAGTTTATGAGTCGGATGTGATTTTTACTTGGGGATGCAATTAAGAAGGGAAACTCAGTTATTGTACTTCAAATTTAGGTTATAATTATACCATAGACTGGTTGACACTTTTAAAGGATGATTTTACACAGGTTTGCAGCGTCCTTAGGGTAATCTAATTTTGCGCAGGTTCATGTAGACACCCGTCATTCTTAAAGAGGGGCAAGATTGGTTATTTGAGACCTTTTAAAGAGGGGTAAGATTGGTCATTTGTTTATTTAAGTTTGAGCTTCTATAGTTTTGGTGACTACTTAAAAATTTTCCTAGTGTTACTATAAAAAGTGATCTATTTGTTAAATGTGTATGGAAAATTACTTGTCCAGTCATTTTGACTTCTTAAGCTGGAACAATTCTTTCATTACATCTGATATCTTTTTCTTTTTTGTAGATGTGCGTTATCTTCTTGAAGAAAAATATAAATACCTTTTACTGACACTCGTTCCATTTTGTGAAGGATTCATGGGAGTATGGATGACAAGGGAAAGAAAAGGTTGATTTTGACTCGGAAAAAATCTATTGCGCAAAAAAGGTTTGCTTTTAATAGTTTTAGTTCCTTTTTTTTTCTTTTTCATCAAGTTAATGGGTTTAGCATTATGTGCATGTTTTAACTCTGTATAAACTTGGAAATTAAAGTTACTACAACTTCTTCTTCCTTAGGTTCAATCTAACTTTTAATACCAGTTTTAAAATTGTGAATGCTTCAATGTTATTAATTTCTTTTGCAAGTTTCGGAGTTTTTACATTTTACCAGCTAACTTTAAAAGGCTTATGATCATGCCTCTGCATTCAGTTCAGAAAATGTTGTTAGACAATAACATCTTTTGAAAAACTTGTTACTAGGATATTTCATAGTGATGACAATTTTGACCCGTTTATAAATTGATTGATTTTGACCCATTTAGATGATAGCAGACATAGAGTGTTACTCTTAATGTCATGTCTACAGAATCTCAACTCCTCTGAAAGACTTGTTCCCTGCGCTTTTCATTCTGGACAGAAGACGTAGATGCAAGATTAAAGACCGGGTTTCGAGTATCGGGGCTGCTGGCTCAACAGTGTGGGAGTGGACCAGGATGCCATCGACAGATCTGGAGTTACAAGAGCTGGGTCAAATTAATGTGAGACTGCAGGGGGTCACGCTTTCGGACAGAAGGGATCAGTGGATGTGGATCGGTGCAAGCTCGAATATGTTCTCAGTAGGGGCAGTAAAGCGCTCGCTAATCTCGGCAGAAGCTTCGGGTAGTCTTTTCGTCATGAAATGGTGTAGATGGCTGCCGATTAAGTGCAACATCTTCGCGTGGCGTGCGGAGATGGGAAAGATTCCGACGGCTGTGGCCCTTAGAAGTAGAAATATCCAAGTGGAGGTTGTCGACTGCCCGTTGTGTCAAGCTGGAGAAGAATCGGCTGAACATCTATTTACATCATGTGTCTTTGCGGTTACTCTCTGGCAGCATATCGGCTCGTGGTGTGGGACTCCTATTTTCGCTTTCTCAGTTCGGGACCTGTTGGAGATGCATTCGTTCTCGGGTCTGCAAGGTCTAGCTCAGGAGGTGTTTCATGGGTTGATTATTATCGGATGCTGGTCCTTATGGAGAGCGAGAAATGCTTTGAAGTTCGACAACAAGACGGTGAGGATGGAAGAAATTATAGGGGAGGTTAAATCAGTGGGGTTCCTTTGCGTCAAGAATAGGACTAAGCTCAAGTCCCTTTCTTGGTCCAACTGGTGTAATTTCATTCTTATGTAATTGTTGTTTTTGGCTGCCCTTTGGGGCTGTCCGGTTTATTGAAGTATGCTTTTAAAAAAAATTTTGCTTTAACCAAATCTGTCAGACCCTTTTTAATCTTTTTTTTTTTTACTTTTGTCTGTCACAGGAACCGAAACCTACCCTCAGACTGCAATAGTTCTAAAATGGGAGGTATAGTATGACATTTGTTTGGTCAAACATGTCATTTTTTGGTTATAAATTGACATGAAATTGGATTGATTTTTATTCGACTGTTGATTCACTAACGGGGAAGCAACCACTACTTTGATAACAACTATTTTGTTGGGCACACTATTCAATGTTTTCAGGACCATATTTGTAAATATAATGTTAATTGTAACCCAAAATAATTGAATTACATATAAATATATTTCTATTAGTCATTTGCTTAAACTAAATGAGTGCATGATTGAAAAGTCACCCATTCATCCTAACAAACACAATAGAATTGATAATACTGGTGTGGAATTGAAGTTATCTTTTAAAAGGTTTAAGTAAAAAGTGGGTGTTACGTAGTAATTCATCATACAAATAATACATGGAAAATAGTAACTACCTACAAATAATACATGTTGGACACAATCCAACATTTCCCGCTCATGTGTTACAACGTATGTGTAAGGCTTATGTCACAAATAGACCACGCCGATGCTACGAATAAGAAAAGTAACGTACGTCCTTTACAATATATCACGAGATAATTGATAAATTTATAGAAAATGATTACTACATTGTAAATGATTCTGCCGCCATACAGTGACAAGGCGAGTGAGTCAAACTGATCGTATAGTGGTAAATTTTTGTGTTTTCTTTATTCAAAAAAAGAATTATCAATAATTTATATGTTATGCATATGAACTATTACAATAGGGTTGTATTTTTTTGAGTTAATGGCCAAAATCATCTCTGAGGTTTGGCCAGTTTTGCTACATCAGTAAAAAATCGAGACTTTTTACATCTGGGTCCTTCTGTTTTACATTTTGTTGCCAAATTTTTCCTTGACACTAAACTAAGTTAACCATTTTCGTTAACTTTGGGGGGTATTTTTGTCGTTTTGGCTGCGCTCTTTTTTACAACTGGGTATTTTTGTTTTCGGGGGTTATGAATAACTATGTATAAATTGGGTTTTAAAAAGAGGGACAACCAAAAAGACAAATATACCCCCAGACTTAGCGACAATGGTTAACTGGGTTAAGTGTCAGGGACAAATTTGGCAACAAAATGTAAAACAGAAGGACCCAGATGTAAAAAGTTTCGAGTTTGGACTAATGCAGCAAAACGGGCCAAACCTCATGGACAATTTTGGCCAATAACTCTATTTTTTTTTTAGATAAAGGGATTTGGCTCTTTGTATGTATTATAAAGTTTAGAGGACGTTCGAGTTTCGAACCATTTGACCCCTTACAATATATAAGATTACAAATATGTTTTTATATTATTAATAGTAAAGAAACAAACTTATCTTAGAGACTCACAAAAAAAATAGAAAATTGTGTCCCTACATTGTCAAAATCTAAATTTGTAATAAAAAATAATGGAAATTAGGATGTTGTGCTATTTATTGGGAAAATTTCATATGGTCTATCATCCGTGAAACTTGAAGAAAATGCATGTATATCTATTTGTTTATTTCGGATTTATATAAAAATACATGCGCACGTCGGATATTGCACGTGGTGGATAATAAATGATCTCAGTTGAATAGTAACATATTACACGAATAAGAAAGCTAACTTTTTTCTGACAAAAAAAGAAAACTTAAGTACTACATAATATATTACGAGACGATTGATAAACTAAACGAAAACGAGTACTGTGTTACAAATGGTCGCCACCGCCGCATCGCGCGGGTTTCTTACTAGTATATATATATATATATATATATATAATATTTTGAAAACTAAAAATCCCAATTTTACTATAATTTTCTATATAAAATGCACAAAAAATGAGGGACATTTTTTTTTTTTTTGTATTTTTAACTCAACCTACAACAAAGCAAAATAAAGACGAAGTCTCCCATCCCCACACTTAGAAAGGCACAATGTCCTCAATGTGTTCAAAGAGACAACACAGACTAAAAATAAAATAAAAATGCAAAAATAAAGTAGAAACAAAACAAATATATAACAACAACAACAACAAAATAAATGGAACGAACTCCCCTGTAATATGTGGCGATAGCTCGCAAAAAGTGTCCCGCCCGTCCATCATCTACAGCTGTATAGCATTTCCTTCGCGGCCATAGTCAGAATCCTGCAAAAATAAACTTAAAAAGAACGTGAAAGTAAAATGACTCAATGACAAGTGAGATGCCAGTTTACAAAAATAATTTTAACATCGACCCCCACCCGAATGGAGATTGAGTACGGGCACGTGAGATCCAGCAATGAAAAGGCCATGGCAATCCCACAAGACTCGACCAACCGAAAATAGACAAAACCGACTCAAATAAATTAAAATACAAGACTTAATTACACGAAACATAATAAAACAAAATAAAGCGGGGAAAAACATACCTGGGTCAGCACGATGGTGGTCAGTGGCGGGTGATAATGATAATGGTGGAGGTTATGTGGCTCGTTTTTTAAAGTGTTTTTTTTTATCATAAAGTGAAAATAAGAACCTCAAACCTCGTATGGATGAAATATTTCCGCGCAAAAGACAAGCATAACATCCAACAAAAATAAGATGAAACAAAAACGCACAAATGCAAATAGACAAAATAAACACACAAAAAATTAAATATATACAAATTCTACAGATTTGGGTTTTCACCCGTGTGATCTTATTCTTATCAAGCACCCTAACCTGGATCAACGAGGATATTTACACCATCCTTATGTAAATCAATTGTCCCACTTATGTTATCTCTCCCAAGGCACGTTCTTTGCCATCTAAATCTAGGATCACCAGAAAATATTCTTAAATGCGAGTGGTGAATCAGGATTCTATCCCCACGCTTAGATCTATTCACTACCTCAAGGCTAGATTTAAATAGCGCCCCTCTCTCAGCATCTCTCTTATGCTTACTTTTACACTCGTGGGACATCAAAATATGAACTGAGGGCTTCTCAACCACCTCCTCGATACTCTTTACAACCTTAACTGCCTCTAACTTATTGGGAGGCTCACCGGCTGCAAAGCCCAGATCATGCTCCACATGAACTACAATCTCTACCTCTACCTCATGCCTCTCTTCTGTTTGGTGCCGCCTATCCAATAAGTATGCTCCATAGATGTAGTCAATGCACCGGTCGACAAGTGACATGAAAGTGCCAAGAAAGCACACAGATTCGACCTGACTACGTGTACTCTCCCTAGGCTTATTAACACCAAAGGTGATGGAATCATCCCCTGCACGCAGTGTAATCCGACCGTCTGAGACATCTATCAATGCCCTTGCAGTGCTTAAGAAGGGTCGTCCTAAGATCAGCGGCACATGCTTGTCCTCCCGTATATCAAGTATGACAAAATCAACGGGAAACACGAAGCTCTCCACCCTTACTAGCAAATTCTCTAGAATGCCCATAGGGTACTTCACATATTTATCAGCCAACTGTAAGCACATCCTAGTTGGATTCAACTCCCCAATATCTGATATCTTAAACATGGAATAGGGCATGAGATTAATGCTAGCACCTAAATCAGCGAGGGCGTTCCTAACTGTCAAACCACCTATCTGAAAGGGGATGGTGAAACTCCCAGGATCAGTCATCTTCTCGGGTAGTTTATTAAGAATGACGGCTGAAAACTCCTCACTCAGAGTGACTTGGGAAAGCTCTTTCAACTTTTCCTTACGGGACAACATCTCCCTCAAGAACTTCCCATACTTAGGCATATCTCTACAAACATCAATGAATGGGACACTAATCTTTGGTTCTTTAGACATATCAATGTAGTGCCTATATTGCTCTAAGTGCTCACTCTTATTCAACCTACCTGGATAGGGCGGTACCGGTTCATATGGGGCAGGTGGAACATAAACCTTTTTAGGCTCCCCCTCAGATTGTTTCTCCTTCAACCTACTTTTGGGTTGTGCGGTACTTGCTGGGTCTAGCCTAGCAGGGTGCACCTTGCCCGGAGACTCTACCCTAATCTACTCATCGACACTCTCCTCCTCAACTACCTCACTCTCTCTCGACACTGGGTGATCAACTCCCGTACTCTTCCCACTTTCGGTGAACACCGCATTCACCTGAACATCTATTAAATTCCTGGTCATCTTACCAACTAACTCTCCTATGACCCTTTCTAAGCTCTAGAGCGTGGACCCCTGATTCCTAAATAACAGCTCAAATTCCTGATTTTTCTTTTGTTGCTCTTGATAACGGGTCTCACGCTGCATCACTATTCCAGAATATTGTTAGTCCAAGATATTCTCTACCGGGTATCAAACAAACAATCGAGTGCGGAAAACAAGATTGAATGTGAAGAACAAAAGATTAAGACGATGAACTCAATAGTATTGCTGCTTCACCTTGCACACAATCTCTAGGATTGTCTGGTACAAGGTGTTTTCTCTAGAGTTACAAATGAGATGATTATGAAAGTCTAACCCTAAAATGAAATTAAACAAAACATTATATAGGGTCCACTAACCCCGTGGCCCGCATGGCCTAACCTAAGCCCATTAACTAAACTAAGCCTAATAATAATAAACTAGCTTGATAAAGACAAGCGTAAACCTACACAATTTATGGGCCTTACAATATCCCCTAGGTTTTTGCTGTCTTTATCATGGCTCAGGAAAAGAAAATCTTCAGCTGATGATCTTCAGTCTTGGGTCTTCTCTTTTAAGGGCTCAGCAGTGAACGAGCCCACTCTAAACAATCCAGCAAGAATCATCCAAAGCCCAAAATCAAGAGCCTACTGAATTCAAAGACCACTCCCCGTCCAGTACCAACCCGTCACAACTTCCTGAAGCCCAATCTACGACCCAAAAACAACTAGGCTTGATCCCATAGCATCGTAATACCACTAAGATTAATCCAGCGAAGCCCAAACCAGAATAATCACGAAAATAAGGATCCCAAGTGTCTCGAATGTGGCAACCGGAAAATTTTCTTCTCTTTCGTCTCTTCCTTTTTGGCCTAGGCAATTTTCGGGACGAAAATTCTTTCAACAGGGGGATGATGTGACACCCGGCAAACTCAGGTTAGTAACGTTGACTAAACTAGTAAGTCTACCTTAGCGAGTCATGCATATTACGTCCTTAACGGGGTCAGTCAAGTCGGTATGATGATTCTGGGAATCATCGGGAGTCGTTATGATGATCCGCGGGGTCATCGGGAGTCGGTCCATAACTATGGGTACAAGGATCGGCGATTCGTGGAATCGCCGGGTTTAATGCACACACGAGTCTCGAGTCCCGGGAATTGGTGAACAAATGTAAACGTGTTAGTTATCATGCATTATATGTTTGAAATCATTATGTGACTTATCGGTATGTGAATACGTGTTTAAATATGTTAAAATAGTGTTTAACGCGCCAAAAACTTGTTCCAGCATCATAGGGGCGATTAGGAACCCCTAATCGCCTATATGTGGGGCGAGTAGGACACATGTCAGGCGATTGGGACCTAATCGCCTGATGTTTCATGCGATTAGGCCCCTAATCGCATGACATGCATTGCTAATCGCATGAACAGCAGGGTCCGGGTCAAAACACCTATAAATAGAACCCTTAACTCCCCAAACACCTCTAGAACAACCCTAGCTGCTCCCAAACCACCCACACACCTTGAAACACCTCTGGAACTCATTTTGCTACAAAAATCACCATCCCCAAGCTTACACACCTTTCTTTAGCAAAACCCAAGGTGTGTTCTTCATCCCTAACCTTTGTAAAGTTGTTATTTTGAGTTCCCCAAAGTTCCAGACCTTGTTTTACCAAAATGTGTCTTTAAAAACCTTTCAAAAGAGTCCTAAACCAAGTCTACACCTTAATGCTTGTTATTTGTGAAGTTTACATGCATATGTTGGTCTTCTTGGTGATTATAACATGAATGTTTTCAAGATATGATTGTACTTCTGCTATGTAGAGATTATTAGGAAGGTTGTCTTAGAATTTTAGCCATTATTGTGGTGTCTTGAAGAAAATGCATATTTTGACCCATTTGTATGTTCTTGAGGATTTAGGATGATTATGGTATGATTGTTGATGCAATGTTGTTAGGATTCATACTAGGAAGATGTTAGATCAGAGGTTTGATGATTTACATGGTTGTAGAGTTTGAAATCTGATTATTTCCATTTAAGGAAAGATAAGGTTGGTGGGTGAAACCTAGTACTTTGCCATTTTAGGAAATAATTGCTTAGAACATGATAGATCAGTGATATGTTGGGGGTTTTTGCTTGAAATGGGTTGGTAAATGATTTAGGTTTGATATTGGGTGTTGTTGCATGTTTCGGATCTGATTTGGAGGGTTAAACGCGCGAAAATCCGTTACACAGCAGCAACAGGCGATTAGGCATCCTAATCGCCTGATGCCATGCGACTATGCAGACATATGGGGCGATTAGGACCCTAATCGCCTCATGCTTCATGCGATTAGGCCCTGATCGCCTGTAGGCTGATGCCTACTCGCGTGTGACCTTCCTAATCGCATGTACTGCTGTCGTGAACGCGTTTTGACATCCCGGAACACGATTTGACACCTAGGAACATGCTAGGAACCCCGGGATACACCCAATGACTTAGTAAGACGTATTCGGACCTGTTTATGCGTTAATTGGACATTATGCTAGACTAGGTGAACTCTTGCGCGCATTAAGTGTTTAATTGCATATGTTGCATGATGTCTTGCATTTATCTAACACGTGGAATGTCGGGTCACCAATGGGATGTCGGGTCTGGTCTGACACGGTCGGTTTAAACGGTTAAAGGTGTTTTCAAACGTTTATGGTCACGGTCTGGACATTCGGGGACTAGTTAGCCTGCGGGTTATTAGTCCAATACTTATACACATCTTATGATAGGTCGCCGCTATTTGGGGCTATCGTAACATAATTACTTAACTGTTTTCAAGTAACGCAATCCAAGGTGAGTGTCACAGCCCCACTTTTACCGTTTTACTTTCGGGGGAGAAACATGCTACTTATTTTGGTTACTCATCATAGATCATGTTATACTATGGTTATTTCACGTACTATGCGGCTTTTACAGAAAGTCCCAGGGGGGAACCATGAATGTGCGGGGATGCACAACGGGGGAAATGTGGATAGATCTATTGGGCCTTACAAACCCCACCCGACGGCTGGGAGCCGGGCGGGTGCATATTGTCTCTAATACTTTGGGGGTTACCGAGGCATCGGTAATCCCGTCCGTCTGGGCTGGCTTCAACACTTATACCGGTTTAGTAATGGATTCCCAACCGCAGTAGTAGCAATACTTAACGTCTAGCTAACGTTCTCATAACATAGTAGTAACGGGAAATGATCTTACCGAACTTATAACAACACTTTTATGAAAGAAAACCTGTGAACTCACCAGCATTATATGTTGACATTTTTGGCATGTTTTCTCAGGTCGCTAAGGTAGCAGTCAATGGGCTAGGCGCACGGAGTCATGCACAACGTCTATTATTTTGAAGCATATTAAACAATGTATTTGTAAACAATGATATGTCTTTTGGTTGTAAACAAGAATGCTTCCGCTGCTGGTTTACAGCTCAAAGCATGATATTTTGGTTTTAAATATAATTTGAATGCATGTTTGTTGTATGTTTATTGTGATCGTTGACTGAGATCCTGGTGTGTCACGCGCCTCGCGGTAAAACCCCGCACGTGGAATTTGAGGGTGTGACATCGAAGCCCATGACTAAGTTAAAGTAAATTGTAATTAGGCCGATACCTTTTGGATCTGGTCAATGAGCAATCCGATAGGCCCAAACCAAACAGGCCGAAACCAAACAGACCAAGAAATAATAACAACCCAGCAGGTGAGGCCCAGAAGACGACAAACCATAGCCCACCTCCATTCAAGTACTGTAGCCCACGACCCAAATAAAAAACTGTATTCCATAATCGTCGTAATCCCATGAGAATTATAACCGGCCATATCCAAAATCAATTATAATCACTAAATGCGGCCCAGTTCAAACTTAAATCCAACCCAATACCAATTAATTAATCAAACACAATCCATGAATAAAACCCAGCTGCATAATATATTCGAATATCTTGTCTTGGTGCCTAAGTTTATCACTTCTACCCATTCAAACTTGAGTCAAAAGCCAATTAATCGTCCAACATCAATCAAATCAATTCCCATTATTACAAAACTAATTTCCAGAAATAAAGGCATAATTTTTGGAAATCCAATCTCCTCACATTCAATTCACAGATTGTATACCATCCGAAAAATAATAATCAATCACAAACTTTCGGATTAAAAAACCAAAACAAACATCAAACTTATGAAGATCCAAAATTTATCAAATCCATAGAAACACATGATGAACTTTCAGATCATTCTGGAGCATCAAGGACCATGTTAAACATCATACAAAAATGATATCTCGATAAGAAAAAAAACATCTCAATCAAACATTCCAATACTCGACCAACATAAGGCCTTAGGGTATACTTTAACCATTCTTAACTCCACCTAGATGGCACATCATTCATTTTTTCTCATTTGACTCCACTTCACCCTAAGGAAATGACTTAATCTCATTAACTTCACCTAATCATATATTTTTAGTGGTTTTTGATTTATAAAAGGAAAACAAATTAATGTAGACTTTTAACACCATGTTAACATGTTAACACATAACCTCTTTAACACCCTTTAACACAAGGAGGGAGTGGTGTACAATGCAAGTTAACATGACATGTCACCTTTAACACCACATATGTTAGAGTATACCCCATGGCCTAATAGATTAATATGATGATTGATTAACCATGAACTAACCAACATAATGATTATTCATGGAGTTTGATCCACGGTCTGAATAACACATGAATCTCCAAATCAAAACATAATATTCAAAGCCAATATTAAACAATCTGCCAGCCTCAAACACAACTCCTAATCCGATTATATTCGCAACCAATCCATAAACACATGTAATATGATTATATGATTAACCGAAACCAATCCTAATACGACGGATAGGACCGGAGTTCGGTCTAATACCCAGGGAAGGTTACGGACCTACAAATCAAAGCATCTTTATCAACAATATGTATGGACCATAATCGGACATCAATCAAATCATCCAAACCCAACCCGATCACCATCAAGCATTTATTCAACCCCGATAAATGATTATAACCAAAACAAAACATGAAATCACGATTCCAATATGTAAAAATTAACCACATGAACCGGAAGATCTTTCTTTCGATGAACAACATCCCCCAAAAATATGCTAATTCTTCTTTTTGTTCTTTGTGTTGATACCGAACCGAGCCTTCAAAAGACTACATAGGCTCTGATACCAATTGTTAGTCCAGAATATTGTTAGTCTAAGATTTTCTCTACTGGGTATCAAACAAACAAACGAGTGCGGAAAACAAGATTGAATGTGAAGAACAAAAGATTAAAACGATGAACTCAATAGTATTGCTGCTTCACCTTGCACACAATCTCTAGGATTGTCTGGTACAAGGTGTTTTCTCTAGAATTACAAATGAGATGATTATGAAAGTCTAACCCTAAAATGAACTTAAACAAAACATTATATAGGGTCCACTAACCCCTTGGCCCGCATGGCCTAACCTAAGCCCATTAACTAAACTAAGCCTAATAATAATAAACTAGCTTGATAAAGACAAGCGTAAACCTACACAATTTATGGGCCTAACATGCATCACTATTGTCTCTAGGAGCTTATTTGTCCTAGCTTGATTCTCCTCATTTTTTCTTTATTAACTAACTAATCTCAGACTTAGGATCTCATGTACTCTGCCATTCAGAGTTGTAACTCTGTACTTGATTTGAATTCTGGACATAGTGCAATTCCTCACTAGGACCTACGTGGCTATCTATGGTCTCATGACCCCCTCTACAAATCTCACACTTAGCACTAATCTTAACTTGAATATCCTTCATGACCTTAGCTAAGGATTCTACCTGGGCGGCTAGTGCAATGCTACTCTCAACCGAATGGATACCCTTAGGGGCAATAGTAACGCCCCCAGAGCCAGGCTCAATGTACGTGCTAGTGGCTAGGTCCTCTATCATCTCAAGGCATTCAATAGCGGTTTTGGTTTTCATCATGTTACCGCCTGCTGTAGAGTCAAGAAATCTTTTGGTCGTGTCAGAAAGTCCAGTATAGAATTTCTCCACGACTCTCCGGTCCTCAAGACCATGATGAGGGCACTTATTCAAAAGTGCCTAGAATCTGTACCATGTCTCATAGAAGGACTCCCCTGATTGCTTAGTAAAGGCATAGATAAGTTTTTAAGACGAGCAGTTTTAGCAGGGGGAAAAATACTTCTGCAGGAATTTCGTCTGAAGATCAGTCCAAGAGGTGATGGCTCCCTATGGCAGTGAGTCCAACCATGTGAGGGCCTGATCAGTAAGTGAGAACGGGAACAGACGCAAACGAATGGCGTCATCAGTGACACCATTAAGCTGGAAGGTGCTACAGACTCTACCAAATCTAGTTAAATGGCCATATGGGCTTCATCACACATGCCGTGAAATTGCACTGAATGAGATATGGTGTTGATCAGAGTGGGTTCAATGGTCCAGTTGTTCGACTCAACAGTGGGTAGTGTAATACTGGACCGGATGTGAGTGGGTGTAATGCTGATATGTTCAGCGACAGTCCTACATGCAGCCATTTCTATGTGATCTATCTGGTGGGCAAAATGTTCTAGGACTGCAACAGAGTACTTCCTATGCACACATAGAAACTAAAACTATAATAAAATTAGAAAAACAAATAGCAAATAAACAAAAATATTATTTTTCTTTTTTTTTAAATTAAAAATAAAAATTTACCAAACTAAGAAAGCAATAAAATGACTAGATCCCCGACTCGGGTCGTCCTCGAAAGCGCACTGTGTCCCCGACAACGGCGCCAAAAACTTGATATGAGGCGCTTTGGCCTTTTTTGTAAAAAAAATTATAACTTGTTTTAATTCATTTTAAATAGTTGTTATTGATTAAAAATTAATTTTAATTCATTTTAAATTGTTTTTAGTTGTTCCCAATACAACAAAATTCGTTTGAGGCGTTACAGGTCGTTTATTGCTCGTTTGTGTGTTTTGGTTGAAACATCCAAGTTTGTTCAACTTTCATGAATCATTCTACTTGGTGCTCCGACTATACAGTCGATACCCACATTTTTTCAAAACACGATTTTTGCATGTCTAATCGACATGATGGACTTCCGATCTCTGTTTGACGCGTTTCGTAATGTCTAATTGATCGTTTGTGGTTTTCAGAAGTCACATCCGATCATTTTACTAATTCCCGATTCTTGATACTTTCATAAATCATTTTACTAATTTTCGATTCTTGATAATAATAAATTATTATAATAATAAAACAAAGGAACTAAGTTACAAATATAATAAATAATAATAATAATAATAATAATAATAATAATAATAATAATAATAATAATGTAATATAGTCATGGTTAATGCTCAAAGAAGTCAACCTATGTTGACTCCTAGGAGTCTTGAAGACGAAATGAATTTTAAAAGATACTTGAAACAAGGTATGGATATGGAGAATATGCAATGAGATGATTTCGTACAAGATTCCAATGCAAGCAAGTCAAATTTAGTTGTTGGAACAACTTGAGATATGAGTTTGATTAGTTTGAATCTCTCTGATCCATGGTATCCACTAACCGTAGCGATTATCACGTGTCATGGATCCTTTGAAAGTGGATACCATGGATCAGAGAGATTTAAGCTAATCAAACACATATCTCAAGTCGGTGCAAGTTATGTTAGAGATATCTGTCATCTTCTTCTTCTTCAACCGGATGATTGGTAGCTCTAGGTAAGAACATTGTGGATGATGATGATAATAACTTCTCTTCAGTTGTTAGCTCACTTAAATCAGGAGTTATGGCTCAGTTCAAAAGCAGCTTTGTTGCTGCCTCATCAAATTCTCAAAACCAGGCTTTAATCAACAGTAACAAGAAAATGGTTTTGCCTGGTTTTGTTTCTGGTGGTTCCATAGGTGGAGATGTACGAATTCCCACTGCCACCACTTCTCAAAGCTTGGCTCCCATGCCAGCTGGTTGGTAGCTCTAGGTAAGAACATTGTGGATGATGATGATAATAACTTTTCTTCAGATTCTAATTGCACCGGTGGAATTGAAATTGGAATTAATGTTAGGAATTTGAGTGGACAAACCGAGGCCTAAGGTGAATCCGTCCGTTTGGTGATGGTAAACCTAGAGAGGTTTTGATCTTGAGGGGGAGGGGGGGTTAAATAGAAGGGGGGTGTGAATAGCCGGGGCCTTTTTTAATCTTGGGCTGTGACTTTTTTTCTTGATTTTTTTCGTATGTCCACATGGACTTCAAGTCCATTTTTATTTTTATTACTAGTGGGAATACCCGCGCGTTGCTGCGGGGGCATTTGTTATGTTGTACAAGTATTTCCAGTGAGCTAAGCCTTTAAATAAAATATAGGGGTTGTAGAAGTTGGACCCCTTTTATCCACAATGGTATACAACAATGTTTTTAGGACCGGATCGGACGTCGATTCGGACACCCCGGCGATTCCCGGTTCAACCGATCCAACCGGTTGGACCAACCGGTCAAAAAAAGCCAACAAAGATCTCGAAAATTCTATAAAATACGGTTCAACCTTGCGGAATTCCGGTCCAAGCGGGCCGAATCCCGGTTCAACCGGCTGGTTCGCGCAAACAAACCCGGTTCAGTTGCAGCCTATCGAACCATGCGACTCGGATCGGCCGGGGGTCCGATTCCCAGTTCAACCGGTCCGATCCGGTCTCAAAAACATTGGTATATAGACAACCAAATTCCGAAATGGACTTTTGAATGATATAAAGCAACAACAATTTGACGAATACAAGAATTATGCAATGTTGAATCATACACATGGTTTTAAAAAATGGTCGAGGCCACGTCTTCAGGCTTGCCTCAAGGCGATTAGGGGAAAAAACGAGTCTGAGGCGTCACCTCAATGGTTATTTTTTAGGTGCGCTTCACAGGCCTGAAGCGATAAGAAAAGGTGTGCCTCAGCTGCGTCTCAGGGGCTTTGAGGTATGCTTTTGCTGTTTTAGACTTTTTGTGACATTTCATGTCTTCTTTTTTATGTGTGTTTTTTTTATGCTTTTGATGATGAAATTAATTAGTATTTTATTTTTTATAAGATATATATTTTTTAAATTTATTTTTTTAATTCCGCCTCGGGCTTGCGCCTCGATTTGCTAGAGGCTTACGCCTTGTGAGGCAAAGGGAAAACACCTCGAGACTCGTTTCCGTACTTTTAAACCTTGTTCATACATAAAGAAATACTAAATAAATAGAAATGGATTAGCCTTAGGTGTAACCGTAGAAGTGTGGCGGTGCTTCCTTTGCTTCTTGATGCCATGCCGGTTAGCGTTGCATGACCGGTTATGCGTCCCTTCAACTTAGCATCTCGTACACACTGTTTTGACCAAGATTCAAACAAATTTAAAGAAGGTGTGCATACTCAATTGACAAACATACCCTTTCTTATAGAAATATATATTCTGTGGCGGTTTAAAAACATAACATCTTGATCAAAATGTTTAGAAGGTTCCAAAAATGTATGACAAATCCTCTGACAAACATACCCTTTCTTATAGAAATATATATTCTGTGGCGGTTTAAAAACATAACATCTGAATCAAAATGTTTAGAAGGTTCTAAAAATGTATGACAAATCCTCTGCCTCCTTCACACCATTTGTAAAGATAAGGTATAAAAAAATTAGCATATCTTCACATCATATTTAGTTTGTCAACACAATGAAGATGGTGCCATGAAAAAAAATAGTGTACATTGGCAAGAAATTATATAATATGTATAAGAATCGTGTATATAATAATATTTCTATAATCTTTGAAATTGTTAACTCCATATTAAGTCTGCATATTATTATAGTAATTAGATATTACAACATCTCTAGACATAAACCTTACTCCTATATATTTAGAAGGCAACACTCATCAAATAGGCACTTAAAACATCAATGTAACAAGAAACACAACAGAGAATACAAGAATATAACAAATGCTGGGGATCTGTGTTTTTAACAGGAGGCAAAAGGACTGATACAAGCCCTGCTTCACAAATGGCAGGACATCCAAAAGAAAAAAAACGCCATATGCACAACTAAGGGCTTGAGGCGTTTGGGAAAAAATAAATTTTTGTATAAAGCGCCAAGTGTGCTTCAACTTTTTTCGACTTCAATGATGTTTTAATTATGTCTTTTAAGTGTTTAATGGGTAACGTTGGTCTAAAAAAATAAGCAATGATTTCAAAACAAGCTGGTAACTCTAACACTACAAAAGCAACTTTTTACCTGTAATTAAGCGTGGTTAAACAGATGATTTGGTGTTTGGAAGAAGACCCTCTGAGGATGATCTTGGAGTAGCTTTGTCCTTCTCTAGACATTCAGGCATAAAAACTGCACCATATTCAGTATCTGTGTTTTTGTCATCTTTACAATCTTCAGATATAGATGATGCATTAATATCTTTATGGTACCTCACTCTTAGCGGGAATATTATTTTGAATATAGAAGATAGTGATCATCTCCATAATTATTGCTATTAATTGTTACCATGTATAGTGATTCAATTTGCCTTGTATAGAGATAGGCTCCATTGTATTTTCCCTATACATAGGGCTCTCTTTTCTGAATTAGAGACACGAACAATTCTGATTATCATACTCCTTTATGGTATCAGAGCACAGCTCTGCTTACCCTAATCGCCGCCCCATATTTCTTTTTTTCTTCACCGTAATCTGCTGCTGCTTCTGTCTCTGTTTCGATGGCAGACATAGCAGACGCATCAGCCCCACAACAGAAACCCACGAACCTTCACCCCGCCTACTGTGTTTCAAACATCAACTCCAAAATACGACAACTTGATGGCGTCAAAGTGACGTATTCTGCCTGGACAAAACTCTTCAGGCTCCATGCTATGGCGTATAAAGTCTTACACCATATCGATGGTACACCAGGTCCGGCCGAAGACTCTGAAGAATACCCGGCGTGGAAGGAGCTTGACGCGCTGGTTCTTCAGTGGATTCTCAACACGATCTCCGACTCGTTGGCTGGCCGTGTCATTCACTCGGAGACCACAGCCCATGAGGCCTGGGTTCACATCGAAAAACTGTTACTCAGCAATAAACAGGCCCGCGCGGCCGCTTTGGAAACCACTTTTGTTAATCTAACTCTTGCTGCCTGTTCGTCTTTAGACGATTATTGTACTCGTTTGCAGGACCTTGCCAATCAATTGGCCGATGTGGATCACCCGATCACGGAGTCCCGACTCGTTTTACAACTGGTTTGCGGGCTGCCCGCTGAATACGATACCACTGCTGCGTTAATTCATCAAAACAAAGCCGATTGGGATACTGCCAGATCTATGCTAAATGATGAGAAGATCCGACTCGAAGCCCGTCAACAAACCCAATCCTCTGCCCTTGCCGCTGCCACCACACCTCAGGCTTCATCCCAGCCGGCCTCTGCTTCGGCCTACTACTCCGCCCGGGGTAGGGGTCGTGGTCGTGGTCGGTCCTCCCATGGTGGTCGTGGCCGCGGTGGCGGGTATCGCCCTCAATACTAAAACTACCCTACTACTCCCTCCAATAACTCATAACAACCATCCTGGAACAACAACACCACTCGACCCCCTCACCCTTCTTCACCCAATTACCCGAACTGGGCTTGGTGGATGATTCCTCCTTGCCCTTATCCTACTCAACAAAATTGGCAGCCCAATAATACTTCCCAAAACCCAGCAGCCAACCACACATCATCGGCCCACTATGCAGCCCATTTCCCACCACCCGACTTTGAGCATTTCGCCCCTGCCCCCAACCAGACCCACGGGTCAGCAGCCCCAGCAACCGAACAGCAGCAGCAACCTTCTCAGACTCCTGGCACAGCCACTTTTGCTCAGGGTCACACTCAAGATTTTGATGATCTGCAGCCCTCTGACTTGGGAGCAGCCTTTACTACTATGGTTCTAAATGAGCCCGAACCAACATGGACCATGGATACAGGCGCCACTGAACATCTCACTGCTCACCAAGGTATGATCCATATCCCATCTTCATTACCTATACGCACTAAAATTTTGGTCGGTGATGGTAATTGTTTACCCATCCTTGGATCCGATACTGGCTATCACACCTTACCCAACCGAAACTATGTTTTACCCAACATTCATTACAGCCCAAAAGTTATTAAAAACCTTTTATCTGTGCGTCGTTTTACCCGTGATAATAATGTTTCTATTGAATTTGACCCTTATGGCTTTTCTTTGAAGGACCTTACCACTGGAGAGCACCTTTCGCGCCATAACAACACGGGGGATCTTTACCCGTTCACCGCACCTGAACCATCATCCTGTTTAGTGGCGGCATCTTCTCAACCATGGCATGATCGACTTGGACATCCCGGTGCTCAAGTCTTGGACACGCTTATTCGTTTTTTTAATTTTCCATGTAATAAAAACAAGGTTTCCGCGTTTTGCGACTCTTGTCATGTTTCAAACTCTAAACGTTTACCTTTTTATGCATCTACTTCGGTTACTTTTGCACCTTTTGACATTGTCCATTGTGATCTATGGACATCACCTATACTTAGCAAACAAGGTTACAAATATTACATGGTGCTTATAGATAATTTTACTCATTTTGTTTGGGTCTATCCCTTAAAATTTAAGTCCGAAACCTTTCCCACCTTCACCAAATTTCATACTTTAATTCACACCCAATTCAACAGAAAAATTAAAACATTCCAATGTGATCTTGGAGGCGAATTCGACAACAACGCCTTCAAAGATTTTGCAACTCAACATGGTCTCCTTTTTCGATTTGCGTGTCCTCAAACGTCCTCCCAAAATGGACGTGCCAAACGAATGATACGACGCCTAAATGATGTCATTCGCTCTCTCCTTATTCATGCCAATCTCCCCCCATCCTTTTGGGTCGAGGCCCTCCACACCGCTGCCTACCTCCACAACATTTTACCAACAAAACTTCTAAATTTTTTCACACCAACCTACGCCTTATACCTTCGTCACCCATCCTATGATCACTTACGTGTCTTTGGATGTGCGTGTTACCCTAATACCTCCTCCACACAACCTCACAAACTCCACCCTCGAGCCACTCGTTGCATCTTCCTCGGATATCCCCCCGATTTCCGAGGCTACCGCTGTCTCGACCCCACGACAGGAAAAGTCTCCATATCTCGTCATGTCACTTTTAACGAACACACTTTTCCCTACTCTATCCCTCAACCGACAAATTCCTTCCAATTCCTTGATGACCCCATACCACTCGGTTTTAACTTCAACCCACCAACTCCACCCGCACAACCTCACGCTTCAGCCACCCCCGGCCCAAACACCAACGCCACACCCAGCCCTCACTCACCAGCAGCCCAAAGCCCAACTCAGCCCATCCCACACCCACCAAGCCCACCCACCTCCCACACCATCACCTACACTCGCCGTAGCCGGCCCACCACTGCCCCTACACCAGCTCCTTCAACTACGCAACCTAACCAAACCCAGCCCAGTCACCCAGCCCACCCACCTCCATCTCAAAATCAACACCCGATGGCTACCCGTTCAAAAACCGGGTCCACTAAACCAACCCAAAGGTTAAACCTCCACACCACCACCATTTCCCCAATGCCCAACACCTACAGTAAAGCCTTTACGGATCCAAACTGGGTACAATCCATGCAGGCCGAATTTAATGCGTTACAGGTTAATGACACTTGGGATTTGGTTCCCCGCCCGGATAATCATCCGGTCATTCGTTGCATGTGGTTATTCCGGCATAAGTTCAAATCGGATGGGTCTCTAGAGCGTTACAAGGCACGCTTAGTTGTTAATGGAAAATCTCAGACGGTTGGTATTAACTGTGATGATACTTTTAGCCCCGTTGTTAAACCGGCTACCATCCGTACCGTCCTCTCTTTGGCTGTCTCTCGAGCTTGGCCAATTCATCAACTCGATGTAAAAAATGCTTTTCTTCATGGACACTTGAATGAAACTGTTTATATGCATCAACCGACAGGATTCACTGACAAACGCTACCCCAACTACGTATGCCGCCTAAAGAAGTCACTCTATGGCTTAAAGCAAGCTCCACGTGCATGGTACACTCGATTCGCGTCCTACATTACTAGTCACGGCTTCCAGAGCAGCAAATGTGATAACTCCTTGTTTGTGTATCGCCATGGCCCACACACCGCATATTTACTTCTCTACGTGGATCACATCGTCCTCACGGTTTCTTCAGATTCCTTTCTCAGACAGATTATTCTGACACTCTAACGAGAGTTTGCCATGACGGACCTCGGCCATTTACATCACTTCCTCGGTATCAAGGTGACTCATACGGCCCAAGTTTTATTCTTGAATCAGGCACAATATGCAAAGGAAATTATAAGCCGTGCGTCTATGACGAATTGCAAGCCTTGTAGCACCCCAGTGGACCTTGCTGCCAAACTTAGCGCCACCACAGGGAATCCCTTTAAGGACCCGACACTTTATCGCAGTCTTGCAGGTGCACTACAGTACCTAACATTTACCAGGCCTGACATATCATATGCTGTACAGCAGATTTGTCTCATTATGCACGACCCTCGGGACTCTCATTTTGCGTTCATGAAACGCATCATTCGGTATCTCCAAGGAACTCTTGACTATGGCATACGCATAATTCGTTCCACATCACAGTCACTAGTTGCATACTCAGACGCCGACTGGGGAGGTTGTCCAGATTCTCGTAGGTCCACTAGTGGCTACTGCGTTTTCCTTGGCGATAATCTTCTATCATGGTCATCCAAGCGCCAGCCGACAGTATCTCATTCAAGCGCCGAGGCTGAATATAGAGGGGTAGCAAACGCCGTTGCAGAGGTCACTTGGTTGCGTAACCTTCTGCTCGAGCTTCATGTACCATTACGCCATGCATCGGTCGTCTATTGTGATAATGTATCAGCTGTTTATCTGTCAGATAATCCTGTCCAGCACCAGCGCACAAAACATATAGAGATCGACATTCATTTTGTTCGAGAGAAAGTTCGTGTTGGTGATATTCGTGTCTTACATGTGCCTTCTTCACTGCAATATGCAGATATTTTTACGAAAGGCTTATCCAGGGAGCTGTTCACTTCTTTTCGGTCCAGTTTGACCGTTTGCTTACCTCCCGATCAAACTGCGGGGGGCTCTTAGCGGGAATATTATTTTGAATATAGAAGATAGTGATCATCTCCATAATTATTGCTATTAATTGTTACCATGTATAGTGATTCAATTTGCCTTGTATAGAGATAGGCTCCATTGTATTTTCCCTATATATAGGGCTCTCTTTTCTGAATTAGAGACACGAACAATTCTGATTATCATACTCCTTTACTCACATCATCTATACTTCGTCTAATTGCTTTCTGAAAGTCCATTTCTTCAAGTAATTCACCTTTCGATACAGATTCCTTTTGTTCCAATGAATGGGCAGAGCCCAAATCAGCATTATTATCAGAAGGCCCTTCTTCCCATTCCACTTCACTTTCATCATTTGTACTATGAGTAGCAAGAGGTTTTTCTCCTTCAATTTCTCCAGGCATTTCCTCTTCCCATTCATAATCTGAAAGGTTAGTAATAGGTTGCTTCTCATATGATGTATCGTGAGTCACGAGTTGGACAAATACATCATCACTGTCTATAAATTGTTGTTCATTATCATCATCAAAGGACACTTCTATTGTTGTTCCGTTAACCGGGATGGATTCCTGATTTGTTTTGATGGAGCAAACAGATTGATCCTGATATGAATTCCCAGAAAGCTTGGAGCTTTCTGGAAGTACATGCAGATCAATCTTATCCTTTTCAATCTCTTTCATTGGATCCAAAATCCTTTGTAGACCATGCGTCATGCGAATCCCCATAGATCTCACCTTGCTGACTCTTACACGTCCCCTTTCATCTTTGTATGTCTCAACATCTTCATTAAATGTGTTTTTCGTTACATTAGTTGTAGACTCAATTCCCCATGGAAGGCAACTGTTTTAAGATAAGATTCTATTTGCAATTCAGAAAACCTTGCAGGGGCCTGCATACACAGAAAAATGTAGCTCAGAAGATCTTGCAGGGGCAATAAAACACCATCAAACAATAAACTAAACCCTTTCTTTACCTAATTATCCCATAACTATCAAAAAAACAAACTAAAATCACTGACACACCATAACATTCACCTAACTAACCAACCCTTTCTTAAAAATCCAAACTTAATAACATCTAAACACATTAACAACACCAAAGATACCTAATTATCCAATAACTAACCAAACCTTTATAAAACATCCAACCTTAATAACTTTTAAACATATTAACAACAACAACAAAGATACCTAACAATCCAATAACTATAAAAAAAATAACCTAAAATCACTAACACAACACAACTTTCACTTGACTAACCAACCCTTTTTAAAAAAATCAAAACTTAATAACATCTAAACATACTAAAAAAAATTACCTAGAAGAAGTATCAATGACAGTAACAGGAACATGTTCAGGGAAGATATCTTCCGACAACCTAGCGGGCGGCAACACCGGCGGAACATTGGTGGGAAAAGACTCAGCAACCGTTGTGATGATCAAGCTGGACTTGCCGGTGCCACGGTCGCCGGCGATGGCGATTTGGACACCGGTTGTGGAGGTTGATTTAGCAGCAGACATTGATGTAAATTAGAGCAGTCTAGATGTGTGGATGGTTGATTGGTGTTTGGGTATTGAGTTGGGTTGCTTAATTGTTGCGGCAAATGAATGGAGAGTAGATAGCAGACCAAAAGAAACGATTCAATTGCCAAGGGATTCATTTCATTCAATAGCTAATCGCACTGAATTCATTTAGTTGCTGAATAAGCCTTTAATAGCACTTAATTAGGTACAATGAAGAGACGAAGCATGTGAAGATGATTAATAACTGAAGTAAGGCTTTAATGGTGGAGGTAACATTGTAGGTGCCTTCTTGAATGATGAAGGAAAACGATTAGGCAGGGGCAGGGATGGGAAAAGTGGGTAGAGTGGTAAAAGTGTTTTGATATTGTAAAGGATAAGATGGGTGAAATGACTATATTACCCTTTTAAGTGTCTTAATTGTCCAAAAATTTCCCATAATACCCTTAAATTTGTTGCTTAAGTATGTTGTACATGGTGCTTCTTAAGTTGTACGGGAATGAAAATGACTATGCTAGCCATCACTCCTCCTTAATAAGATAACTAGTAGGAAAGCCCGCGCATTGCCGCGGGTGTGTAATTTGTATTTTTGCGCTCGGTTCATAAGTGAGTTTATGTAAGTTGTTTACAAATTAAGTTGGTTATGTATGTGTTATATATATTGAAGATTCTTAGTTGAGTCGGAGGCACAATGTTTGCTAAATTTGTTACGACAATAATCAAACGTTAATTGTATAAAAAATGAAGCATAAGCTGGTATATATATGATTGTCGCATAACAAAAATCTCTTGTTGGACATATCAGAGGGTTGCACCGGTACATCTGATTCCTGTAAATCAAATTTGTAAGAATTAAATTTGAGTAGCAAACTCCCACTTCCTATTGCTATTTAGAACTGGTATAGATTGGGGTTGGTGGCCCAATGGTAGAAGCAAAGCTTCTAAGAACACCTAAGGAGAGGTCATGGGTTCAAGTCCCACAAGGAGTAGAAATTTGCCGTTCAAAAAAAATTTAGAACTGGTATAACATAATCAAATGCAATAAAGAATTTATAGTGGTAATATGTTAATTCTCAAACCATGTTTTTTATAGTTAATGTATTACATCTATTGGATTTTACGTTGTTTTGTAGTATTCCATTGCCTTTTATACATATAGATAATAAAATAAAGAAAAAATATAACAACAATAATTGATTAAAAAACTGAAACTTGTGTGGAAAATACAAATTGCAAATTTCATATGTGATAAATAAATATACTATAAACAAATAAAAGTATTAACAACAGGATGGTAATTTGGTAGGGATTAATGATTATGTTATTGTTAAATTATTAAATGAGTATAGTAATTTGGTAGGGATTAATGATTATGTTATTGTTAAATTATTAAATGAGTATGCTACAGCTCCGGAGGCATGTCAATGTGAAAACATCTTAGACATCAAAAAAGAAACAGAATCACATAAGGCATACCTGTGCGCTTCTGGATTGTAGGCTGCAAAACATGTAACAGTTGAAGACGGTAAATTGTTTATGATATCCCTGCGGCACAAGTATATAATAATAATCACCACTAAATAGATTGACAACAATTATATTGACAACCAATTGATAAACAATATATATGTATATATGTATGCAAAAAGATTGTAGGTAACCTGAAAGTAGCAAATGTAGTCTACAAATTAACATTGGTGAGTATATAAAGGTAGGGGGTTGAAAATGATTTGAAGATGGAAGGGATTTGTAACTACTGAAGCATTGAATAGGGTGTTTCAAGAACCATGGTTACAATGTTTATAAACAATCTTTAAAGGGGATATTAATTCCTAATTTCATAACTAATGGGAGAATTGAAATGCGAGTTAATGAGTCCAGGTAAGGGATTTGTATCTAATCAAGCATGGGATAGGGTGTTTCAACAACGATGGTTATAATATTCCTAAGTTCATAAACAATGGGAGAATTGAAATGCGAGTTAATGAGACCAGGTAAGGGATTTGTATCTAATCAAGAATGGGATAGGGTGTTTCAACAACGATGGTTACAATGGTTATAAAAAAACTTTAAAGGAGATATTAATTCCTAAATTCATAACCAAATTGAGAATTGAAATGGGATTTAATGATACCAATATTTAGGCATGGAAAAATCTCAGTATTACTATTTGAACCTCAACACCCATTATGGTCTTCATTCATTACAAATGATGTCTTAATGTTCTGTAATGAATGGTTTGTTAATGCTGAAGAGTTACAAAAAATATTGACATCAATCACTTGCATTAGGTACTTGTAAAATTATCATAAAAAGTTGTATCATAGGGGCATAAAGGGAATAAATGGTGTAAAATATGGAGATGATAGTTGTGCCCCTTCACATGCCATCTTAAAATTGAGAAGAAATTACCTTTTTGTCCGTCGAGTTTCTTTAATATAATAATAATAATAATAATAATAATAATATAGAAATATAGATAACCAAAAGTCATGACTTAACTTTCATTATTGTTACACTTATTAAAATTTAAATAAAAGCTATTTTGTTTAAATGAAATTTAACAAATCTAATTATTAGATTTGAAAGACAATATGATATTATGTAGAAAGGCAATTTTACCACTTTACCAAGTTAATTAAGTATTGTACCATAAGCATAAGATATTGTAATTACTAAAATTTTGTAGTCATCCTTCCCAAATGCGTTATAATATAATACATACGATATTGTAATTACTTAAATTTTGTAGTCATCCTTCCCAAATGCTTTATAATATAATACATACGATATTGTAATTACTTAAATTTTGTAGTCATCCTTCCCAAATGCTTTATAATATAGTATAGATATCGATATTTGCCAAAGAAAATATAGAATTCATGATGATAGAAAAGTACTAAAGAGTCAAGAATCAAAATTAAGAGAATAACAACATAAAGAGATAGCACGTATTGAATCTTATAAAAAACATGTAGCAAAATGCTTGATACTTATAAAAATTGGTACATAAAACAAAAATCACCTCTGCTTTTGAAAATCTTTATAAGAGTATAAGGAGATGATGAGACCTTTTGCGTTATCCCCCAGTGATCTCGAATCCATCTTTTGCCATTTAGAGACAATGTTAATCCCACCTGTCAATTATCATCAATCACCATAAATCCACAAACTCATTTTTTCCATTAACATAGTTTGATGCTTAAAAAAAACTATTTGACCAACTAAATCAAGATTCCTAAAAAAATACTAATTAACATCACAATGTTTGTGTATCAAGCTTCAATGAAATGCCATAGAAAAAAAAACAATAAATAAAATGAAAGATAAGGAAATGAAATAATGTTTGCGTATCAAGCTTTAATGAAATGTCATAGATAAAAGAAAAGAAAATGATAAATAAAATGAAAGATACGGTAAGGAACCTGTGATGATAGAAGGGTTTTGAGGTGAGAAACCAAAGAATTGCGTTTGGTGATTTATGTGGTGATTCTTGTTGTTGTTGACCCCATATAGATAATATATAGATAGGAAGAAGTTACTAATGAATTAATCATGATGATGATGAAAGGTTGATAATTATGATAGGTTGATGATTAAGAGGGGTTGAAAGGTCTCACATTTAAGATGCATCATAGGTTGTATTTTGTATTCTAAATGTTGGACATGAGGGTAGAATTGGGATAAGATTTTAGGATGTGAGGTATTGGATTATGGTAAATTTACTATTCTAACCTTCTAAGTGTCTTAAATGTTCATAAAGTTCCAATTATACCCCCATCATGTAAGCATAATTCAATTGTACATGTTGCTTGAATAGTTGGATGCTTGACAAAATTCCAATCTTGGCCATCACTCCTCCTTAATAAGATAACTAGTGGGAATGCCCGCGCGTTGCCGCGGGTAGTTATGCATTTTAGGCACATGTTGCGTGACGGGTTTGACATACTTCATTTATAATACCAAATTGCTAATACAGCTAATATATCAATTCACAAAGAGCAATTCACTATAAACTAAAGAATTGACATAAAAACAATGTAAGAGAATTATTGAATTTTTGACATTATGGTTACGCAACATAAATTAATTTTTGATTCTTTTTAAACCGTGGTGCCATAGTTGTCACACCCTCAGATTCCCACGTGCGGAGTTCTACCGCGAGGCGTGTGACACACCAGAATCCAAGTCAACGGTCACAATAAACGACGTCTAAATGTAAAAACGTATGTAAACAAAAACCATGCATAAGATTTAAAACCAACATTCAACAGTGCGGAAGCATTCAGAGTTTACAAAAGTCATGCAGAAATAAAACATAAGTTCAAAAGTTAACAGTTCCAAGACATGCAAATGAGACCCTAGACGCGAGACGACTCCAGTGCGACTCCGTGCGCCTATCTGACAACTGCTACCTTAGCGACCTGAGAAAACATGCTAAAAGAGTCAACATATAATGCTGGTGAGTTCACAGGTTTTATTTAAACGTTTAAAGTGATCCTTCGAACACCGTTACCATCACAGTTACTACTATGCTTGTGAGAACGCTAGCTAGGCGTAGAATAAGATACTCATACGGGTGAAACCATTGCTGACTATGCCGTTTACTGACCCTTAGTTTCCTATGGGCTACCGTCATCACCGGTAGACCTTGTTTTATTAGAGACAATATGCACTCGCCCGGTCCAACCGTTGAGTGGGGCTTGTCAGTTCCCAATAGCGCTATCCATATTTCCCCGCCATACGCCCATGTTAGTGGTTTCTAAGGGACTTTTTGATGAACCGTATAGTAATAATAAGTAAGCCATAGTATAACGTGAAAAAGAGTCATAAGTCATAAAAGAGTTTAAGATGAAACCGAGCCATAAGTCATAAAAGAGTTTTAAGCATGTTTCTCCCCCGAAAGCAAAAACCGTAAAATGTGGGGCCGTGAACTCACCTTAGGTTGCGTCTTCCGTTTAATGAGTAAACCGCTTATGTGATATGAGTAAACCGTTTGTAAGATATGATAGTCCCAACTATTGGCGACCTATCATAAGATATGTGTCAAGTTAGACTAATAACCCGTCGGGTTCATTAGTCCCTAAGTCCAGTCCATGACCATTATGTGTCCGAAAAGCGTGTTTGACCGACAACCAGACTACGTAAGACAAGACTCGATATCCCATTGGTGACCCGACATTCCACGTGTTCATCTCATACTCAAACATACACAAATCATGCAACTTAGTACTTAACATGTGTTAAAGTTCAACGAGTCTAACACATAGGTCAAATAACGCACAAACAAGTCCATACAAGTGTTACTATGTTACTAGGCATGTCACGGGGTTCCTAGCATGTTCCTAGGTGTCGAATCGGGTTTCGGAATGTCAAAATACACTTATAACAGAAGTACACGCGATTAGGAACTTAGCATGCAATTTGGAAAAGTTAACTAGTGATTAGGAGTCATAAGACATGCTATTCTGAAGTTAGCTAGCAATTAGGATCACAATTGCATGGTGGGTAGGCGATTAGGCTCCCTAATCGCCTATACGGTATGTGATTAGGGGCTAATCGCCTACAGCATAGGCGATTGGGAAATCCTAATCGCCTACGCTGTTTTGTTCAGCCTTTTTCACGCGTTTAACCCTCCAAATCAGATCCGAAACATGTGTAAACACCCAATATCAATCATGACACATTAACAAACATATTTCAAGCAAAACCCCTAAGTTTTCATCATTCTAACAGTCCTGAATGCGAGCGTTTTCCCAAAATAGTAAACTTAACATGTAAACATCACATCAACATGCAAGAACTTGCCCTAAATAGCAAATATCCAGATTTCACCACATAACCACGTTGTCCGATAGTATCCTACTACTCTAGCATCATCCTAAAGCAAACCCTAACATCATACAATCAACAACACACCTCATAGCATCCTTAATCATTCAAAATCATTCAAATGGGTCAAAACATCAAACATCAACAACACACAACCAAAACCATCCAAACTCCTAGGACATCATCATACTAACTCATAACAGCCATGAATACCTAAATAACACAAGAACAATCATGTTTCAATCATAAAAATCCTACCTTTAATCACATATAACACATATAACACACATAAAGGTTTGGGTTTGTTTAAAAACGGTTTTTAATGGATTTTCAAAGACAAAAACATTTATAAGTCAGGTCTGGACTTTTAGGGAACAAAATATAATCATTTAAAGGTTTGGGTTTGAAGAACACACCTTGGATTTAAGAGGAAATGATGGAATAAGCTTGGAAATGGTTGTTTTGATGTAAAAACGAGTTCCAGAGGGTGTTTGTGTGTTGGGATAGGTTATGGGACGGCTAGGGTTGCACAAATGGTGTTTTAGAGGTCAAGGGTGGTATTTATAGGCGTTTCTAGTCGTTTAAAACACGTCAGGCGATTGTGCAGCATTATCAGGCGATTAGGGCTGCTAATCGCCTACCCTATTGGCGATTAGGGCTCTAATTGCCTACCCAAACCTCCTAATCGCCTACCCTATAGGCGATTAGGGCTAATCACCCCTATCAGCATGCAATTAGGGCTAATCACCTATAATATCATGCAATTAGGGCTAATCACCTATAATATCATGCAATTAGGGCTAATCACCTATAATATCATGCAATTAGGGCTAATCACCTATAATATCATGCAATTAGGGCTAATCACCTATAATATCATGCAATTACGTGTAATCGCTGTTTTAAACATATGTAAACACGTATACACATACCGACAAGTCACATAAAGATTATAAACACATAATTCATGAAAACAACCACGTTCACACTCGTTCACCAATTCCCGGGACTCGAGACCTGCGTGTGTTAAAACCTCAATGATACACGACTCGACTCGACTGACCCTGTCATGTGTAATGTATGCGCGACTCGCTAAGGTAGACTTACTAAGTTTTCAAAAAGTTAGTTACCGGAGTTTGCGGGTGTCACAATAGTCACCATGTCACAAAAAAAAATCTATTGTATAAGGTGTATATTAAATAAACATAGAATAGATACGCCAACTATCTAATATAAGTATTATTATAAAAGTGTTTGATTGCAACCCACCAAACCATTTACAGTTCGTTTGGCTCCATAATACACTAAGTTGATTTAAAACTTTAGTTGCATATTTTGGAAGTTGTATTTTTCTACAATGAGGAAGCATAACTCTGTGATAACTGAAATGAACTCCTACTATAATTCTAAATTAGAATGTGTCTGATCATAATTCACAATCTGACCAAAGTTTCAAGAAAATTGGCAGTTCGATACAACGTAATAAATTCACATAATGGCGTAAGTTCATCTTGCAAACTTCCTCCTAACCTAATCTTTAAAGACGAAAATGCTACATAATCATTTGAGAAAGACGAACTTGTCAAGCTAGTTTCATATCAAGAACTAAAAAGTTTTGACTTTTTGGGTCAAATGTCTTTTTTTATCTTCAAAAGTAATTATCTTGTTACAGGTTTCCAATTGTTAATTACTGAATTACAATGAGCTACACACTTATTAACAAAAGCTCAAACACCTTGAGCCGGAAAACTAAACATATTTATATCAATCTAAATATGGAAATTAATAGACATTCCAAAAGTCAAAACAAACTACAACAATGTGCCAGCAGTTTAGATCTCAATAATCCAAACTATGACTTATTGACCGATAACAATCCATATTGGCTATGTTAGCAATAACAATGCTAACTTTTACTTCAATTATTTCATTTAAAGCATTCTATTGATTAAAAATCAGACAATTGCATTTACAGTCACAATACTGGTAAGTGACAACAAAATGCTTTTATTTCCTTTTTTACCTTTGATTGCATTCCGAAAAATTGTATTGTTAAGATCCTGCATTCAATAAAAACCAAAAAAACATGACATTTATAAAATTGATACCACAAAACAAACATAATAATTAATAAAAAACACATCTGATAAACCCTATGCCAACTAAAATTAACAAGACAAGAAACAAGTCATCAACATACATGATAAAATAATCAAACTTTATATATTTTCATTTATATTAAAAAAAACCAAGAATCTTTAACAGCATGCAGCATCAAGATCATTAACATCAAAAAAAAAAAACATACCACATTAAGAAAAGAAGCTAGACCCCAGCTACAAGAACCATAATCACACTTCTCATAAGGCACCAATCCATAGTAGCACAAATGAAAAACAAAGCCCATATGCAAATACCCATTTGGCAAGACAAAGAACCCATGAATATTATGAGTAAAGTTACAATTTTTTAAACAATTGTTAAAGTGTCTGTCGGATGATCAGAGGTAAAAAGATGGAAGAGAAAAAGAATAGTAATTCCTAATCCAAATACTTTGTTGATTTCTATTTATAAGCAAATATCTTTAGGGAATTCTACAAGTCATTGTCTTAATGAAATAATAATTTTTCATCAATTGATCATTGATTGAAAAAACCTTTGGTTTGAAGAACCACCAATGTGGGGGTAGGAAAGAAAATTAAGGGTAGTAATGGAAATTTATTTTCATATTGTAAAGGATGAGGTTGGTAAAATGTCTACATTACTCTCCTAAGTGTCTTAATTGGCACAAGTATGCCTAGAATACCCTTAGATGTGTTGCTTAAATATGTTGTACATGTTGCTTCTTAAGTTGTACGGAAATGAAAATTACTATGTTAGTCATCACTCCTCCTTAATAAGATAATATAGATATAGATTATTATTATTATTATTATTATTATTATTATTATTATTATTATTATTATATTTTTTTTTTGAACGGCAATCACTTCATAGCTATATATAAAGAGCCAGCAAGAAGCTGGAAAAAACATCAAGAATACAAAAAACCGCAAACAGAAAACAAACAACTACAAGAAACTAACAACATTAAAATCGGCCCATTCGGCCCAAGAAACAAGAGGAGATTTCGATCTGTGGGAAATCCAAAGGAATGACTCTTCTTTGATGATATCGACCGTAGAAGCGACCGGGATGAATCTGCCTTCGAAAACCTTCACATTCCTCGCTAACCATATCCTCAACACGGTGGCAAGCACAATCGTATACACCGACTTCTTCCACTTTTTGCAACCCGGGGCTTTCTTCAGTTCTTCTATCCATTCAGCAAGGGAAAACGAACCCGACGGCCAAGGGATTTTTATCCAGCTGAGAATACACCACCAGATCGACCTCGCCCAAAGACAATTTAGCAAGGCATGGTTCAAATCCTCGTCTGCAATACCACATCTCGCGCAGCCCAGATTCGGAAGCGTAACACCCCTAGCAGTGAGTTCAGTCTTCGTAGCGATGCGACCCAAAACCACTCTCCACAGAAAATAATTAAACTTAAGGGGCGCCCAAGAGTTCCGCCAGAAAACAGGAATCTGATCCTGCACTACCCCGAAGGCAGCAGCCTCTGACCTGAGATCTTTAATCAAAAACGGGACCCCATCTTTGTTTTCCACTGACCAGACATCAACCGAGTCACTAAGGGTGACCTGCTGCAGGACTGAAGACGCGTCAGCAAGCTGCTGCAACTCAGCCGCTGATGTAGGATCCTCCCGAAAGCACCAAGACCACCCCTTGACAGCCCTGTTCCTTACATAACTGTCCGCCACTGTTGCATCTCTATTGGTAGCTAAACGAAAGAGATCCGGGAATAAATCTTTGAAACATTCCCCTGCAGCCCACTTATCAAACCAGAAAAGAGTTTTAGACCCATTACCCAGCTTCACAAGCAGCTTACTGTTTAAGTTGACACCGTTTAAAACAAGTCTTCGATCTACATTGCCAACATCCTTCCAAACCCCGGGGACACCCTTTTTAACTGGAATCGGCTGTTTATTAAAGGCTAAAAAGTGGATAGCATTGACAACTCTAACCCAAAGACTAGACCCCTCGTTCTTGAATCGCCACCACCACTTGGCTATCATGGCATTATTGAAATCCTCAATACTTCCCACACCTAACCCGCCAAGATTTTTAGGCTTCATAATCTTAGCCCATTTGACCCAACGGAGCTTGCATCTCACACCATTCTTACCCCAAAGGAAATCCCTTCTCAAGGCTTCCATCTTTTTAATGATCGCCTTAGGAGCTTGGAACAAAGAAAGGTAGTAAGACGGGACACTCCCAAGCACCGCCTTCACAAGGGTTAACCGGCCCGCAAAGGACAAACTCCTAGCTTTCCAAGGGGTGAGTTTTTTTATTGAAAACGTCAATTATGGGCTGCCAAAATTTGACCCGTTTCATGTTAGCCCCAAGCGGGACCCCCAAATAAGAGAAAGGTAGTCGGCCAACATTACATCCAAGCAAACGGGCAAATCGGTTCACCTCACCCGTGTCCGCCCCTATACAAAAAGATGACACTTTTGATGATTTACCTTTAGGCCCGAAGTCAAGAAAAGGCACCGGAGGAGTCTATTGATGCTTGTAACATTATGTCGTGACCACTCTCCAATAAAAATAACGTCATCGGCGTAACAAAGGTGGGTTAATAAAGGGCCATTGTTAGGGAGTTGAAGCCCGTGGAATAGACCCAACGAAGTCGCTTGTTTCATAAACATGTTTAACACTTCAAGAGCCAAAATAAAGAGGAACGGTGATAATGGGTCGCCTTGGCGTAAACCTCTTTTATAAGAAAACTCCTTGGTGGGGGACCCATTCACCAAAATCGAGCCCCTACCGGATTTGAGGCACCCACTTATCCAAGAAATCCATCTCTCCGGAAAGCCCATAAACTCTAAGGCTTTAAACAAAAACTTCCAATTCAAAGAATCGTAAGCCCTTTGGAAATCAACTTTGAAAATTAGCGTTTTAACTTTACTCTTCTTCGCCCACGAGATGGCCTCACTAACAATTAGCGGACTATCAAGAATATTTCTTCCTCCAACAAAGGCCGATTGGTTTGGGCTAATAAGCTTGTCCAAGACACCTTTCAACCTCTTAGTCAAAACTTTGGCCATTATTTTATAAAGGGAGCTCACCAAAGAGATAGGCCTAAAGTCGGGGATATCTTGAGGGTCGGCTTTTTTGGCAATCAAAGCAATGAAAGAGGAGTTACACCCCGGACTTATCCACCCCGAATCGTAGAACTCCTACATAACATTTATGACACCCGGCTTCAAGACATCCCAATACTTTTTAAAGAACTTCAAGGTGAACCCTTTAATAGCTTCCCAAACTTCCTCCGAGGAGAACGGGATAACCAGCCCGTTGGCTTCCACCGGGGACAATTTAGGCAGCCCCGTATCTTGGAAATGGGGTCTATTACGCATTGGCTCCGAAAATTGTTTTTTAACCCACATTCTAATTTCTTCCTTAATAATCTCCGGACTAGTTTCCGATCTCCCATTAATACTAAGACCAACAAGTTTATTATTGGCCTTATTAATTTTAATCGATTTATGAAAAAAGGAGGAGTTTTCATCACCGAACTTCAACCACTTAACCTTCGCTCTTTGGCGGAGGTCTTTCATTTTATCTTTTCCAGCTTCAATAGTTGTTTTCTAAGGTCCACCCTCGTTCTTTTTTCATCAGCCACGAGTCTGTTTGTTTCAGCCTTGATGTCCAATTCGTCCAGCTTCTTAGACACTTCCAAAATCAATTTTTCTTGATCACCTTTCTTAGATAACCTCCAATCTTTTATCTTAACTTTCAAATCTTTTAGAACACCCATAAAGGCAACATCTCTACTACCCACTGTCCTCAACGAAGATACGCACCGATTTACAATATCATCTAGGTCCTTGTCGCCTAACCAACTGTTAAAGAACCTAAACGGGGCAGGTCCGAAGTCACGCGAATACTATTATTATTGTTATTGTTATTGTTATTATTATTATTATTATTATTATTATTATTATAATAGATAGTATTATACTTGGTGCTCTAGACTCGGGTGTTCTTGACTTGACCAAAGTTTCTCGTCTACGCTCCAACGTCCATGAACACCTACTCTCAAGTATTCGTGTCTTGATTAAAATTCTTTCGTTTTGAGCTCATTTTCCACGAACACCTATAAAATAATAAAATAAATAAATAAATAAATAATAAAACTGACACGAAACGAATACAAACTTGACCAAATAATATACAAAATACATAGGAAATTAGATGTGTTTTGCAACGCATCAAGTGTTTACAGGCAGAGGATCGGGAGGAACAACGTTAACAGTAGGAAGGGGCAAACCCTCGGAAGTCAGGGTCGCCCTATAATCTCGGTCACGACCCCCGTGGCCTGACCATCCCCGCCCGCCCCACTGTCACCAACTCCCGGATTCTCCACTGGAAGGATCGGCTGATGAGACTTGACCATCTGCTCCACCAACGGTTTATTATTACCAAGATCTTCACTCGTGTATTCCAAGGCAGCGTCATCAAAGGTCGTCAACTTCAAATAATCAAGCAGCGACATCTCTGTACCAATAAAAAGCACAAGTTAGAAAAATAAGCAATAAGCAAGAAATAAGTGCATCAAAAAGGCGCGACTCTCCACTCACCCTCTCCGTTGTATAGCACCAGTGGCCACCTGTCATCCAGACTCCAGTTCATACTTATGCCTCCGAGACAGAGGACATGCTCCGGATACTTCTATATGTTCGTCTTATTCTCAGCAAGGCTCACATATAAGGCACGGTTATACTTGAAATCCTTGGGTGTATCCCACTCAGACGACTCAAGCCTTTTACACCAAACCATGTCCGCGGGTAAACACCTGCTATCAAGATAAAAAAACTTGTTTTTCCAATTCTTGAGGCTGGTCGTCTGATAGTCATGGCAACTCTCCAACGACCTCCGTTTCTCAAAAGTATACCAACTGCCTATCTTATTGAGCTTGTAAAAACATCGAAAAAACGTTTAGATCTGCCCCCCTCTCCAAGGCCCGGCAGGAAAGCTCAAAATGACTCACCCGGCTGAGGCGAAGGGATTCACCTGAGAGATATGAACCCCGTGAAACTTCAAAACCTTCATCAAGAATTTTGTGAAGGGGACACGGTAGTTGGAAAAGTCACAAACACGGGTATAAAAACCAAATTTCCCTGTAGGAAAAGGATAAATGGTATCCTTAGGACCTGGCAAAATAGGGTTCAGATCCCGTGGAATCCCGTACTCATCAATAAACCAAGCTAACTTATCAGCAATTAACTTGGAATATGTGACGTCCATATCGTCTTTCACCATCTTGAACACAATTAAAACAGAAAAAAGATGGAAGGAGAAAAGGAAAGACGTTACGCACCTTTCGGTTTACAGGATTTGGAAGGGCTTGATCAGGACAAGAGAGGACGCCGGAGGATTAAGAGGATAAAACAAGAGGAGGAAATGAAAACAATAAAAGTAAAAGAAAGAAAGTAAAACAAGGGTTTATATAGGGGGAAGGAAAACCATCGAGATCACCAAGTAGGAGACAGCCGGAAGAAAACGAGTGGATCGGATTGTCTTGATAAACCAATCGCCATCCCATCAAGAGACTCATCACGTGGCTACAAAATGGTCCATGTGTCCAGGCGTGTAAAACAAGTCTCAAACAGTTGTCTTCTACACGTGTCAGCCATCCCCAAGACACTATAATTCCCGAAGCACCACCAAAAAGCCGTAGTACTTAAGTCCAACAAGTTACAAGCAACTTGAGGACTTGGGAGGACATGAAGAGGTATAAGCAAATTATACCGCGGCAAAAAGGAGCTCTTGATTCGGTCATACTTAAGTCCGACAAGTTACAAGCAACTTGAGGACTCGGGAGGACATGAAGAGGTATAAGCAAATTATACCGCGGCAAAAGGAGCTCTTACTTCGGTTATACTTAAGTCCAACAAGTTACAAGCATTTAAGGACATGGGATGAAATGAAGAGGTATAAGCAATTATACCGCGGCTCAGCGTCAAGGCATGAACCAGTAACCCCAAACCGCATCATGTCATCCCCACCGAAGGAAGGTACATCTTACCTCCGGAAGTCAAAAGCTTCCGAAGGATAGTACCAGGGGGTTCGAACTAAAGTACAACTTTACTGACCAATATAAATACCCCCATTAAAGTACAATCAACACACGAATGCTCACACTCCGAATCTTACTTTCCCTCTCTACTTTCTCTCACTAAACAAATACTTATCCTCACACCGGAGGGTGGTTACAGAGAGGCCCTCCCTCCTCCTCTATAACGAGCCTAACGGTCTTTTGCCTTGTGCAGGTTTATGCTTAGGTTCGGAACGTTCAAGATCCTGTTCACTCGACCCTGTTATAAGCTTTATCCCAGCTTCGTCCACTTTTTGGATCTTCACATACCATACTCTACTGTTGGATTAAGGGTAGAATCATCCTCTTGAACACACCAGCAGCTCCAATCCCCCTCCATTTTAGTATGAATTTTGACAAATGATCGATTTAGAGTTTGTGTTGGGCGATTTTAGCAACTAGCAATTTCAATTTTCAAATAAAATTAAAAGGAATAACAATTTCAATAGACTTAGTCAATCATTGTTGATTTAGGATTTAGATTTGTGGGTAATAGTAGTTCAATGGGTATGTATTGTAGGTGAGATATGCAGAGAGAAAAATATGATTCTTTCTTTTGTGGGTGATACGCCTTCTAACCCTTCAACTTTTTTATATTGACATTTTGTCCTTTCATTCCCCATTTAAATATTTAGTAGCTAAATGACAATTTTACCCTTAAATTGACTACAAATTTAAACGAGGTTAGTGTTTTGGACTGTTTTAGCAATAAAAGAAAAACATTAATGACTGATTTAGCAACAAATTCTCATTTTGGACTAATCTAGCAATTTGGAACAAACTTCAAGGACGAATTTGGCAATTTACTCAATAGTTTAGAATCTTAGGTTTTATATGAACAATATTAATTCAAAAGGTTAAATACATTATCATAAATGTAAATATCTAAGAAAGATTCTTAAATCTTGGATTACACGTTTTATTTATAAATCTAACATAGTTTTGTTCAAAAACCCGAACCAAGCCATAACTAAAATCGAAACTGAACAGTTTCCAAAAAACAAAAACCATTTTGTTACGATTATAGTTTTACCATAAAACCAAACTGAACCAGACGTACACACCCCTACAACTACAACAAGCAACAAAGGCTACCAGTGCAAGCCTCTTTTTTTCGTGGGCTAGCCGAATTTTGTTTTCAGCCCGTGGGCTAGTTCTAGTTAGTGGGCTGCTATTATTTCATTGTGAATACCTAAATCTTTTTTTGTGTGGGCTCTGCCTAGTTAATTCCTACATAACAAAATCCAATAAAGTTCCAAGTCTTTTATAGCTCTTTAATATCCGACCCTCTTTGAATTTATAACAGTTTTGTTATCCTTTTTATTTAACTAGTGGGATTTGCAGCGTTACACTACTCGGGTTGTACTGGTTCAGTACATTATACTATAGCAGTCGTGATATGCCTAAAAGGATAACAATACAACTTTTACATTGATCAAAAATCATAAATAAAAATATCAGAACCGATTTCAATTAAACCAATATTAGTACCAATGTTGTTCGGTCAGAATCAATATGTTTTGTTAGGGTGCCGGCAATGGATAGCCTACGATACCAAAAGAAGGCACTTTATTTTGAACACCACTCAATTGTCAACAAAATATATCATAATATCGAGAGAAAAAAAAAACTTATATCATAATGTCAAAAAAATAATAATAATGAACACAAGCTAGCAGAGGGAATCTAATTAAAATGAAATTTAAACAGGTTAAAAAAGCACATTATTTATAGCAATAAGAAGTAAAATTGAAAAATTAAAGGATGAAAATGTAATAACAATAACAATCTATAATCTATAATTATATACAAAGCAAAAGGTGTTGTTTGACATGGCACTCATTGGGGTCATCTTCTTCCATTAAATGTGCCATGTGGCACTTTATGGGAATTTAAAAAAAAATATCACCATCATATATAATCCTCATCTTCTCTCAAACCCTAATCTCATCTTCTCATTCACGCTTCCTCTCTATTCCTTTTTCCATAACTAATATCTTCTCAAAATATTGCTTCTTATTTCCATAACACACACAGTTTTTCCTAATGCACATCGCCTCCTTTTAAAACGGCCGTAATCATCGCAAAAGCAGTAGCGGAGAGGTAAAGACGTCTCCAATCTATACTATATTATAAATCATGAGGGGATTCCAACCAAATTTAAGTAATTACAACTTATAATGCATATGGTACAATAACTTAATGAAGGTAGTAAAGGGGTGAAGTTGTCTTTTTACATTAATAATTAAGTTGATTATGAAATAATAAAGTTATTAGTGACTATCCATGTTTCTAACTCCTTTATAAGTTATTAGTGACTATCCATGTTCCTAACTCCTTTATCTCATTTATGTTTATACCTTCTATTAGAGCCCTATAAATAGCGAACATTGTGTTGTAATTATATGCATCTCAATAAAACAACTCTCTCATTTCTTATTCTTTTTATAATCTTTGGTTTGTTAGTAGTCATTGTCACCGGCTTCTTTCTTCAATTTGTACCTTTATGAGGCCTTATTCTTATTGATATCTTATGGTTGCCTTCTACCATGAAAACAATTAATGGACCATTTTCTTTTGTTTCTGTAGATTCATAAGGGATTTTGTGTACGAGAATATTGCGGATAACTGTTATGTTGTATTTGGTCGTTCAAAATTTTGTGAAATATAGGGTACTAATCTTAAGGTAACCTTTTGTTCACCATTAAAACAAACATTATGTGTTTATGTCCCCAACCAATCCATACTTTGTTGTTTTTATAATCTTAAGTTGATTATGAAATAATAAAGTTATTAGTGACTATCCATGTTCCTAACTCCTCTATCTCATTTATGTCTATACCTTCTATTATAGCCCTATAAATAGTGGCCATTGTGTTGTTATTATGTACATCTAAATGAAACAACTCTCTCATTTCTTATTCTCTTTATAATATTTGGTTCTTTAGTAGGCATTGTCACCAGCTTCTTTCTTCAATTTGTACCTTTATGAGACCTTGTTCTTACTAATAGTTAGCCAAGGTACACCTATCCCTAATCCAATCTTATCTTACCCCCCATATTAATTACTTAATTTGTACCTTTGTTTAATCTTGGAGCCCTCAAAATCTTTCAGATCAAAGCTTCAATTACTGTTTATTTATCCCTACAATTTCTTACAATTCATCTCTTATTCCTTAATCTCCATCACCTTTTACCTATTGATGTTTAATTTTTTTTATTAATTCATCAATCTTTCTCAATTTAGGGTTGGGGTTCGATTTTGTGAAAGTTCATTGATTCTGTAAGTACATTGTGGGGTTCGGTAAGTTTGTTGGTTTATCATGATTCTGTATTAATTTTGATTCAAAGCTTTTTAGTTTAAGCACAAATTAACACTTAGGGTTTTGATTTCAATTAAAATATTATTTTTTTGCTAAAATTTAGCTCAAAAACTTGAATTATGTAGAAATTATAAATTGAATTTGTTTGTGATTGAAAAATGAGGTTTATGGATATAAATTTATTTTGTAATGTTTATATTTATTTAGAAAGTTACAAAATTCATTTGTAACCATTGACCATATTAGAGTGTCACTGATAGTAGTTTTTTATGCATACTGCAGTTATGGAAATAAGTTACAGACTTTATGATTTAATGTTGTGTGCTCGTATTATGTGTAAGATTAAAGTCAGATTCATATTTTTCTATACATTCTGTTGAATTTGGTATACTGTGTACACATGTTGCAGGTTGTGATGGGAACTAAAAAGGTTTTTTATTATTATTTAGTTAGGGTTTTTTATGGTGTTGTTTGTGTGACACCCTAGGAAATCCCACATCGGCCGTGGCCAGGAGAGATCGTTGGTTCATAAGTAATGTATTGCCTCTTAAATCACCAACGCGTTTTGGGGCTTAATGTTAGTGGATGAGAGGAGAACTCCACAGTTAAGCGTGCTCAGGTGAGAGAAATTCCAGGATGGGTGACCTCCTGGGAAGTCTCCACTTGGGCAACCAAAAACAAATCCGTGAGCTCTGGATGGGTAACCCATCAGGGCAAAGCGGACAACATTGGTGGGGAGAGGGGCGGGGTGTTACAGATGGTATCAGAGCCACTCCTGTGCCGTTCGGGATGGTGGGTGCACACCTCATCAGGGACGATGAGACTCTAACATGGGGTGAATGTGACACCCCAGGAACACACCTCATCGGGGACGATGAGACTCTAACAGGGGGTGAATGTGACACCCCAGGAAATCCCACATCGGCCGTGGCCACGAGAGATCCTTGGTTCATAAGTAATGTCTTGCCTCTTAAATCACCAACGCGTTTTGGGGCTTAATGTTAGTGGATGAGAGGAGAACTCCACAGTTAAGCGTGCTCAGGTGGGAGAAATTCCAGGATGGGTGACCTCCTGGGAAGTCTCCACTTGGGCAACCAAAAACAAATCTGTGAGCTCTGGATGGGTAACCCATCAGGGCAAAGCGGACAATATTGGTGGTGAGAGGGGCGGGGTGTTATAGTTTGACTTGTGTTCTGTTTGTAGGATAAGCTTCAGAACCTAGCTGGCCAACACTCGGATGTTCTTGAGAATCTATGTCTAGCTGGCCTATTAATGTTTGACGGTGATATGTTTGTAAAATAATCCCTGAGCGTCAAAGACCTTGACTTCATACGTTTGAAAGTGTGTTTGAATGTATGACATGACTACAGAAGACTTGACATCTCGTTGTTGACCCGTTACATCAGTTCATCAATTACATACAGTCCACAAACAAGTAATGCACGTAAAACACTTAGTTTATATCAAAGATTCACAATTTTCCACGTTGGTGCAAATGGGACTTTTCCAATCTCATTTGCACACTTTGTCTATGCGAATGGGTTTTCCATTTAGTCATTCACATTAACATAATGGACCTTTGGTAAGAATGAGTCGATATGGTGCGAATGGGTTTACATTTCTCTTATTCGCACAGTCAATTGTGCGAATGGGAAAACTTCCCACTCATTCGCATGGTCGACCATGCGAATGGGAACCCATTCTTACCTGCACAACTGTTAAACTATTTTGACGAACATAAACCCTTCAAACCCAATCGAAAACTTCACGAAATGCAATCAAATACTGCAGTCACACATATCTATCCTAATAACATGTTACTACACCTATTTCAGTCATCAATCTGTCTGTTTTACATACCAAATCACAACTTTACCCAAAAAGTAAAGTATCAAAACAACATCATTTCCAGATTATTAAGCTCATATTAACCCGCCTTAATGAATCCCTAATCACATTATCATCATCATCATATTCATGTTTCAAACCCTAGGCTTCTAACATAAACCCCCTAAATGGGTAAAAGTTCATAAAACAATCAATAATCACACATGCAATCCCTAACCATGCTCCTAAACAACCCATAATCATCTCAGCAACATTCAAACATCATTTAATCACATATAACACATAAACCACGAAGATATGGTCACCAACATTATTTAAATTTAGGTTGTTATGAAGAAATTCATTGTTTAGGTCTAGATCTAGTTTAGAAAGATGTTAGAAAAGTTTTTATTTAAAAAACACTTAGAAATCAGAGATGGACACTTAGGGTTTGTCAGAATTGTATAAAAATGTATTGAAAAGGGGTTAGATGATTAACACACAATGAATCTTCACTTGATATTGATATAAAAACTCGTTTTAGATTTAGGATCCAAGAAATATGGGCAAAAACTCGTTTCTACATGTTGGGGTTTGAGAGAGAGCACTTGGGAGCAAGTTAGGGTTGTGAAATGATGAAAATGAGGCAAAGAGATATATTAATACTCTGCTCCGATTCGCACTGCTAAGTGTGTGAATGGGTTGATCGTCGTGCGAATGGGACTTCAAGCTTCTCAATCGCATCCTCTCCCATGCGAATGGGACGTCTACACTACTCATTCACACCTACGACCCCAAAATGACATTTTAACATACTAAATCATATAAACATGCATCCATAAGTTGTTAATTGATTGTAGAACATGTAATACTTGATAAGTTACTCCAATTATATGTTTTCACCAACAAAGGAACTCAAGACTCGTGTGTTTTCCCTAAAATGATTCCCCGAATCATTGAACTATAGACAACTATAGACATTATGCAAGTATAAACCAACTCCCGATGGTTCCCCCGAATCATCGAACCGACTCAACTAACCCCGTTAAGTACGTTATATAAAATCTTCTACTAAGGTAGACTCATATGTTTGTTAAAAGTATTAACATGAGTTTGCCGGGTGTCACAGCAAAGAAAAAAGGCATTAGATGATGCAAATATGTTCGGAGACCAATCAGAAGAAGACAAGGTTGAATCGAACCACCAATCCAACCACAACCTGATTCCCTTCTGGCCGTCTTTTTTGTGTGCCTAGCACCTTTGGAACCTTTAATTTACATAACAGCAGATATGTTACGATTTTCAGTTGAAGGAAACGGGATCCCTTTTCCCTCCGCCGCTGCCTTAAGCAGCCGGGTATCATGAGCCACCTTAGTTGCACGTTCATATGCTAGAGCCGCTTATTCTGGATGCAATTCAGGGCTAGGTTCTTATGAAGTTGGAACAAGGTCTGTGAAAACTTCCCCAATCGAGCTTCCTTTATCTGAATCCATGATGGAACACATTAGTTTAAACAAGCATGGTTTCACCTGAAATCCCAACATTGGGTACCAAATCTTCCAAATTTGTGGCCGAAAGCAACACATCAGACTCGTTTTCTCTTTTTTTAGTGCCGCACCATGAGAAACGTAAGGGCTTTCACTTTTTTGGTTCCACCATCAATAAATACATCTAAATCCAGAGGGATTTGTGGATTTGGGGGATAGATGGTGGGATTTGGTCACTAAATGATGAAAATACAATCCTTCTGATGTGCTTGTGAAAACACCTTGTTAATATGCTAGTTTTGTCTGTATTTTGTATATATTTTGTGAAAATACCCTTACTTTACTATGTCTTTATATTTTATGGGTTGAGTTGTAAAACAAACCAAAAGAGTTAATATAATATGATACAACTTAAGAGTAATCTAAATGAGTAAGGGTATGTTTGGCAAAACTAGCTGGAGGCTGGTAGCTGGAAGCTGTAAGCTGGTAGCTGCAAGCTGGTAGCTGGAAGCTTTTTAAATATATTTTGGTGTTTGGCAGAGTAGCTGGAGCTTTTAATAAAATATATAAAATGACCAAAATAGTCATAATTAAAAGATTGTAAAGAAGGTTTTTATTTTATTTTTAAAATAGAATAGGTATTTGTGTCATTTACTAACTAAGGGTATGTTTGGCAAGGAGCTTTTAAGAGCTTTTAGGAGCTTCAAGCTTCAAGCTTTTAAGAAAAAGCTCCTACTTAATAAAAAGCCTTGTTTGGTTGAAGGGGCTAGAAGCTTTTTAGTTAGAGAAAAAGCTCTATAGTGAAAAGCTACTAGTAGTAGCTTTTAAGAAAAAGCTCTACTAGCTACAAGCTTTTAGTTAGTAAATGACACAAATACCCATTCTATTTTAAAAATAAAATAAAAACCTTCTTTACAATCTTTTAATTATGACCATTTTGGTCATTTTATACATTTTATTAAAAGCTCCAGCTACTCTGCCAAACACCAAAATATATTTAAAAAGCTTCCAGCTAACAGCTTCCAGCCACCAGCTTGCAGCTACCAGCTTGCAGCTTCCAGCTACCAGCCTCCAGCTAGTTTTGCCAAACATACCCTAAAAGCTTGTAGCTAGTAGAGCTTTTTCTTAAAAGCTACTACTAGTAGCTTTTCACTGTAGAGCTTTTTCTTTAACCTAAAAGCTTCCAGCTCCTTCAACCAAACAAGGCTTTTTATTAAGTAGGAGCTTTTTCTTAAAAGCTTAAAGCTTGAAGCTCCTAAAAGCTCTTAAAAGCTCATTGCCAAACATACCCTAAATGATCGAATTGAATGAATAGTTATATCTTATATCTAGAGATCACATAATAAAATTGGTAAAGAGTGATTAGAATTTATTGTTGATAAAGCTAATTCATTTTGTGTCTGGAATTCATTATAATAGATCATCCTCTCATTGACGTAAATCACTTGATGAAATAAATGAATATTGAAAATCATAAATGAGTAGGCAAATATATTTTAATAGGCAAATTGAATTTGAATTAATTGTTTGTGAAATTCCATCGCAGATATGACTAAAGATTAGTTGGGCTTCACATCAACTTAAGGGCCATATTATACATCAAATGGATTAAAATTAAATTTAAGTGGTCTTGGGATAAAGAAACAAAATAGCCCATGAGTAGAAGAGAAAGTCGGTGGAGGTTATTAAAAGGAAGAGAAAATATTATTCTTTGGGAGACGGCCGCAGGACTTCGACAGGGGATTGAAGGCAGCAGCCTTTTGGCTGCCTAGGGAGTCACGCACATCAAGAAAGAATCATCATTAAAATGCAGCGCGGCTAATCGTGTAATCACCTCCGGGTGTACGGTTCGTTTGTGAAACTCTAACTCTTGTTTGGTTTGGTTTATGGATTGTCTTTTAATTGTTTGAAATATATTTGTGGTTTGAGTTATTTAAACAAGTCACGTTTGTGCAATTGCTTATCTTTTAGTCATTCGCATTCGGTTTTCTTGCATCGTGAGCAGTTTGATTAACAGGAGGGTAGTTGTTATTCGTGGGTTGGTAATTAAATTGTACGAGTTATTATTAAAAATTTGTGTTTGATTATCACTTAACTTAAACCGTTCAACAAAACTATGTCTATGTGGTATCCAATCATCTAACTAAGGGTAGGGTGGATCATTGAACCGGAAACTGGAGGGGGTTACTTCTTTAATATTATTGTTTACAAGTTATAAAATTCGTTTTCTTAAAACTCAAAACAACCTACAACTCAGTTAGATTTAATTGTTTAGTTTAAATAATCAAACAAAAGGTGCAATACTAACCACATGCTCCTCGTGGATTCGATACCTGACTTACCCTATCTACCTAGGTTATTTAGGTTTTTGCATGACCCTAACGACAGGTCATCAAATGGCGCCGTTGCCGGCGAGCTAGTGCGCTTAGTGTTGTAGGTTTTGTTTGATTTATCTTTGTTTGCTTTTAAAAAAAAATTAATATTTTTTGTTTTAATATTTTTAATTTTTTTATTCCATTTGTTCGTTTTTACGCGGGTATTTTGGTTTGTGCAGGAAGTGAAGTCTTTGGATCATGGATGGATCTTCTCAGTCATGCAAGTGTTGCGGGAAAATTCACATATATGAGGATTGCCCAGTGTTTTGGAAAGAAAAAATGAAGTCGGGTTACACATACCAGGGATACTATCAGTCAAATATCAACTACAATTATGAGCCGAATTGGGATTGCAATGATTATGAATCTGAGAAGATGTCATTCTCAATCTACCATGAATATTATAATCAACAAAATTCTAAATTGAATGAAATCAGGGATTTGATGAAGGAGATGATGCAGGAGAGTAAGTTAAGACATGAGGCTATGGAAGGTTGTAAAGGAGAACACCACATCAATTCCTGTATTTGTTGGAGAAACACAAGAAGTATCAGTTGTAGTTGATGAAGAAGGAAAAGAAGAGGGTGTGACTCTTCCTAAACTTGAAATTGTATGTTTAAACTCAACTGAAGACTTAGCACCTCTTGAAGACCTAGTGGTTGAGGCGACCCAAGTTTCTCACGAATCGCCTTCTGTAGTGATCATTGCAACTAACACAGTTGGGGATGGGGGTTTGAGATCAAAGATTAAGAAGGTGGTAATGCAAGACATTAGGCAAACTAGTAAGAAATGTACCCGCGTTTACTTTATAGTCATGTCGCGTATGAAAAAGCAAGTCTGGATATGGCATGTTAATTACCGAGCTTACATCGGGAATGCGGTGGGCAAATGTTCTATGAGACCACCATGAATGAACATCAGGTATGATTTTTGTGTATTTTGTATATTTATTTTGGTAACTAGCTTAGACAAATAAACAACCATTGTGACACTAACCACATGCTCCTCGTGGATTCGATATTCCCTAATTACCCTGGCTACCTAGGTTAATTAGGTTTTGTATGACCCTTGACAACAGACGGTCATCAAATGGCGTCGTTGCCGGGGATCGAACCCGGGTCACACGCGTGACAGGCGGGAATACTCACCACTAATATCATACGATGAAGAAATGGTACTCGTTATCCATGGGTGTTATCATACGATGGCAATAAACCCTATATAGGGGTCCTACCATGAACAAATTCTATCATATAACGAGAAGAAACCCGTATTATCATTATATGATAATTAAATCATAATTATAACCCAAACGGGTCATCATATTAAGACAATGAAACCACTATGAACATCATATGATGAAGAAATGGTAATCATTATCCATCGGTGTTATCATACAATGGCAATAAAGCACATATAGGGGTCCTACCATAAACAAATTATATCATATGATGAGAAGAAACCCGTATTATCATTATATGATCATTAAATTATAATTATAACCCAAACGGGTCATCATATCAAGACAATGAAACCACTATGAACTTCATAGGATGAAGAAAAGGTACTCAATATCCATCGGTGTTATCATACAATGGCAATGTAGCCCATATAGGAGTCTTACCATGAACAAATTCAATCATATGATGAGAAGAAATCCCTATTATTATTATATGATTATTAAATCATAATTACAACACATATGGGTTGTCATATTAATACAATGAACCCACTATGACCATCATAGGATGAAGAAATGTTAATCATTATTCACCGGTGTTATCTTACGATGGCAATAAAGCCCATATACGGGTCCTACCATGATGATTAAATCATAATGACAACACATATAGGTTATCATATCAAGATAATGAAAACACTATAAACATCATAGGATGAAGAAATGGTACTCATTATCCATTGGTGTTATCATACGATGGCAATAATGCCCATATAGGGGTCCTACCATGAACAAATTCTATCTTATGATGAGAAGAATCCCGCATTATCTTTATATGATGATTAAATCATAATGACACCACATATGGGTTATCATATCAAGACAACAAAACCACTATAAACATCATAGGATGAAGAAATGGTAATCAAAATCCTTCGGTGTTATCATACAATGGCAATAAAGTCCATATAGGGGTCCTACCATGAACAAATTCTATAATATGATGAGAAGAAATTCGTATTATCATTATATGATGATTAAATCATAATGATAACCCATACGGGTCATCATATGAAGACAATGAAACCACTATAAACATCATAGGATAAAGAAATGGTAATCATTATCCATCGTTGTTATCATACGATGGCAATAAAGCCTATATTAGGGGTCCTACCATAAACAAATTCTATCATATGATGAGAAGAACCTCGTATTATCATTATATGATGATTAAATCATAATGACAACACATATGGGTTATCATATCAAGACAATGATCCCACTAGGAACATCATAGGATGAAGAAATGGTAATCATTATCCATCGGTGTTATCATATGTTGGCAATAAAGCCCATATAGGGGTCCTAACATGAAAAAATTCAATAATAAGATGAGAAGAAACTTGTATTATTGTTATATGATGATTAAATCATATTGATAACCCATAGGGGTCATCATATCAAGACAATGAACCCACTATGAAACATCATAGGATGAAGAAATGGTAATCATTATCCATCGGTGTTATCATACAATGGCAATAAAGCACATATAGGTGTCCTACCATAAACAAATTATATCATATGATAAGAAGAAACCCGTATTATCATTATATGATAATTAAATTATAATTATAACCCAAACGGGTCATCATATCAAGACAATGAAACCACTATGAACTTCAGAGGATGAAGAAAAGGTACTCAGTATCCATCGGTGTTATCATACAATGGCAATGTAGCCCATATAGGGGTCCTACCATGAACAAATTCAATCATATGATGAGAAGAAGTCCCTATTATTATTATATGATTATTAAATCATAATTACAACACATATGGGTTGTCATATTAATACAATAAACCCACTATGACCATCATAGGATGAAGAAATGTTAATCATTATTCATCGGTGTTATCTTACGATGGCAATAAAGCCCATATACGGGTCCTACCATGATGATTAAATCATAATGACAACACATATAGGTTATCATATCAAGATAAAGAAACCACTATAAACATCATAGGATGAAGAAATGGTACTCATTATCCATTGGTGTTATCATACGATGGCAATAATGCCCATATAGGGGTCCTACCATGAACAAATTCTATCTTATGATGAGAAGAATCCCGCATTATCATTATATGATGATTAAATCATAATGACAACACATATGGGTTATCATATCAAGACAACAAACCACTATAAACATCATAGGATGAAGAAATGGTAATCAAAATCCTTCGGTGTTATCATACAATGGCAATAAAGTCCATATAGGGGTCCTACCATGAACAAATTCTATAATATGATGAGATGAAATTCGTATTATCATTATATGATGATTAAATCATAATGATAACCCATACGGGTCATCATATGAAGACAATGAAACCACTATAAACATCATAGGATAAAGAAATGGTAATCATTATCCATCGTTGTTATCATACGATGGCAATAAAGCCTTTATTGGGGGTCCTACCATAAACAAATTCTATCATATGATGAGAAGAACCTCGTATTATCATTATATGATGATTAAATCATAATGACAACACATATGGGTTATCATATCAAGACAATGATCCCACTAGGAACATCATAGGATGAAGAAATGGTAATCATTATCCATCGGTGTTATCATACGTTGGCAATAAAGCCCATATAGGGGTCCTACCATGAAAAAATTCAATAATATGATGAGAAGAAACTTGTATTATCGTTATATGATGATTAAATCATATTGATAACCCATAGGGGTCATCATATCAAGACAATGAACCCACTATGAACATCATAGGATGAAGAAATGGTAATCATTATCCATCGGTGTTATCATACAATGGCAATAAAGCACATATAGGTGTCCTACCATAAACAAATTATATCATATGATAAGAAGAAACCCGTATTATCATTATATGATAATTAAATTATAATTATAACCCAAACGGGTCATCATATCAAGACAATGAAACCACTATGAACTTCAGAGGATGAAGAAAAGGTACTCAGTATCCATCGGTGTTATCATACAATGGCAATGTAGCCCATATAGGGGTCCTACCATGAACAAATTCAATCATATGATGAGAAGAAGTCCCTATTATTATTATATGATTATTAAATCATAATTACAACACATATGGGTTGTCATATTAATACAATAAACCCACTATGACCATCATAGGATGAAGAAATGTTAATCATTATTCATCGGTGTTATCTTACGATGGCAATAAAGCCCATATACGGGTCCTACCATGATGATTAAATCATAATGACAACACATATAGGTTATCATATCAAGATAAAGAAACCACTATAAACATCATAGGATGAAGAAATGGTACTCATTATCCATTGGTGTTATCATACGATGGCAATAATGCCCATATAGGGGTCCTACCATGAACAAATTCTATCTTATGATGAGAAGAATCCCGCATTATCATTATATGATGATTAAATCATAATGACAACACATATGGGTTATCATATCAAGACAACAAAACCACTATAAACATCATAGGATGAAGAAATGGTAATCAAAATCCTTCGGTGTTATCATACAATGGCAATAAAGTCCATATAGGGGTCCTACCATGAACAAATTCTATAATATGATGAGATGAAATTCGTATTATCATTATATGATGATTAAATCATAATGATAACCCATACGGGTCATCATATGAAGACAATGAAACCACTATAAACATCATAGGATAAAGAAATGGTAATCATTATCCATCGTTGTTATCATACGATGGCAATAAAGCCTTTATTGGGGGTCCTACCATAAACAAATTCTATCATATGATGAGAAGAACCTCGTATTATCATTATATGATGATTAAATCATAATGACAACACATATGGGTTATCATATCAAGACAATGATCCCACTAGGAACATCATAGGATGAAGAAATGGTAATCATTATCCATCGGTGTTATCATACGTTGGCAATAAAGCCCATATAGGGGTCCTACCATGAAAAAATTCAATAATATGATGAGAAGAAACTTGTATTATCGTTATATGATGATTAAATCATATTGATAACCCATAGGGGTCATCATATCAAGACAATGAACCCACTATGAACATCATAGGATGAAGAAATGGTAATCATTATCCATCGGTGTTATCATACAATGGCAATAAAGCACATATAGGTGTCCTACCATAAACAAATTATATCATATGATGAGAAGAAACCCGTATTATCATTATATGATAATTAAATTATAATTATAACCCAAACGGGTCATCATATCAAGACAATGAAACCACTATGAACTTCATAGGATGAAGAAAAGGTACTCAGTATCCATCGGTGTTATCATACAATGGCAATGTAGCCCATATAGGGGTCCTACCATGAACAAATTCAATCATATGATGAGAAGAAGTCCCTATTATTATTATATGATTATTAAACCATAATTACAACACATATGGGTTGTCATATTAATACAATAAACCCACTATGACCATCATAGGATGAAGAAATGGTAATCATTATTCATCGGTGTTATCTTACGATGGCAATAAAGCCCATATAGGGGTCTTACCATGATGATTAAATCATAATGACAACACATATAGGTTATCATATCAAGATAATGAAACCACTATAAACATCATAGGATGAAGAAATGGTACTCATTATCCATTGGTGTTATCATACGATGGCAATAATGCCCATATAGGGGTCCTACCATGAAAAATTATATCTTATGATGAGAATAATCCCGCATTATCATTATATGATGATTAAATCATAATGACAACACATATGGGTTATCATATCAAGACAACAAAACCACTATAAACATCATAGGATGAAGAAATGGTAATCAAAATCCTTCGATGTTATCATACAATGGCAATAAAGCCCATATAGGGGTCCTACCATGAACAAATTCTATAATATGATGAGAAGAAATTCGTATTATTATTATATGATGATTAAATCATAATGATAACCCATACGGGTCATCATATGAAGACAATGAAACCACTATAAACATCATAGGATAAAGAAATGGTAATCATTATCCATCGCTGTTATCATACGATGGCAATAAAGCCTATATTGGGGGTCCTACCATAAACAAATTCTATCATATGATGAGTAGAACCTCGTATTATCATTATATGTTGATTAAATCATAATGACAACACATATGGGTTATCATATCAAGACAATGATCCCATTAGGAACATCATAGGATGAAGAAATGGTAATCATTATCAATCGGTGTTATCATACGTTGGCAATAAAGCCCATATAGGCGTCCTACCATGAAAAAAATCAATAATATGATGAGAAGAAACTTGTATTATCGTTATATGATGATTAAATCATATTGATAACCCATAGGGGTCATCATATCAAGACAATGAACCCACTATGAACATCATAGGATGAAGAAATGGTAATCATTATTCATCGGTGTTATCATACAATGACAATAAAGCCCATATAGGGGTCCTACCATGAACAAATTCTAACATATGATGAGAAGAACCCCGTATTATCATTATGTGGTGATTAAATCATAATGATAACCCATATGGGTCATCATATCAAGACAATGAAACCACTATGAACTTCGTAGGAAGAAGAAATGGTACTCATTATCCATCGGTGTTATCATACGATGGCAATAAATCTTATATAGGGGTCCTACCATGAACAAATTCTATCATTTGATGAGAAGAAACCAATATTATCACTATATGATGATTAAATCACAATGACAACACATATGGTTATCATATCAAGACAATGAAACCACTATGAACATCAAAAGATGAAGAAATGGTAATCATTATCCATCGGTGTTATCATACAATGGCAATAAAGCCCATATAGGGGTCCTACCATGACAAATTCTATCATATGATGGAAGAAACCCGTATTATCACTATATGATGATTAAGTCATAATGATAACTCATACGGGTCATCATATCAAGACAATGAAACCAATATAAACATCATAGTATGAAGAAATGGTACTCATTATCCATCGGTGTTATCATACGATGGCAATAAAGCCTAGATATGGGTCCTACCATTTACAAATTCTATCATATGAAGAGAAGAAACCCGTATTATCACTATATGATGATTAAAATATAATGATAACCCATACGGGTCATCATATCAGGACAATGAAACCACTATGTGTGATACCCCGCAAATTCAGGTTCTCACTTTAACTAAACTCTAGTTACGTTCCTTGCATTATACTTAAATAGGGTTAGCTAGATAGGACACACGTGCATTGTTGGGAGTTAATATCGGGTTACATGATTAGTGAACCTCGGACGTTGGTGAATAATGAACTTATGTGTCTCTGTGATATTTGATGAACTTATGTGAAAACCATACGTGATTGTGTGACCCTAAACCGAATACGTTAATAAAAATCACTAAAAGTGGAGTATGAGGTTGATTAGGGTCTTAACGCATGGGGTTGCACTTGTTACGGTCTGAAATAACGAAAAAGTCGAAGGATAACGCGTCGGGTGACGAAATGGGACAATCACGCGGGCCTCGGGCCTGTGAGCGGCCACTCACAGGGCCCGAGCGGCCGCTCGGATTCGTCTGACGGGTCTAAACCGCCATACACCCCTATTTAAGCATCCTTAACCCCCATGCAACCCCTAAACTCAACCCTAATCACCCCCTTACTGCCCCACACGAAATATTAACCCTAAAGCTCCTGCTAAGGCTCAAGATCATCAATTGGGAAGCTCCAAAGGCGCACGGTTGATCGAATCGAAGAGCCAAGGGTATAATCTTTGATTCCTTACACTTTTATCTTGTGTTTTTGTTATAAAAATCATGTAACAAAGTTTGTCCAGGTCTGGAAGTTTTTTAATAATCATTAAAACATGAAGTTTTTGAAGATTAAACGGATCAAACATAATAATAAACGATTAGTAACATCATAGGATACTTGTTGCGCAAGTTATTGATGTTTTGGTCTTTAAAGTTGTGATCTTTGCCTGTTTAGTAGTAGAATCTGATCAAAATAAGTATTAGGGATGTTTGGTAATGATGATTGATGTTTGTTGATTGTTTTTATGCACACGGTAGTCGATTAAAGTATGATTTAGGCGAAACTAAAATCTAGACAGAATGATTAGACGAACTTGTAGGAGCTGTAACACGACCTTAACATGATGATTTTGGTATTTTCATTGCATGGTTGAATCACACTTGGTCTTAGATTTTGATAAAGTGTAAAATCAAGTGTTTTGGACGTCGATTGAGTCGTTTTTGGAATTTTCATTGAAAATAGGTCAGGTCAGAATTTCGGGTATCAAACTGAGTCAACTTTGAAACATCATAACTCAAGTTTTATAAAGAGTTGAGTTGTGAAATTTTTACAGAAGGTTAATATTGGAGTAATTTGAGTTTTCCAAGTGGATTCATCCCGTTTGGATGAATACACAATTTTTGGGAATTTATCTACCAAACTGACCTGTTAGGAAGATTTTCTGAACATAGCTGAATTAGACGAATTTTAATTATTTTTGTGTTTGGATTTAAGACAAAACAAAAATAGGTGTTGTTGAGTGAATCCCAAAGAAAATTCAGTAACTATTTGGGAGGTTAACTCACTGATTTACTATTTTAAATAAATTCGTTTTGATGGCGCACAATCTGTCCTGAAAACATAGATTGTGTATTATGTGCTTATGTGATTAATTGAGGTCTTAGGTTGTATGAAATTGATGTGTAACTGAACGTATACTTGTATAAGACACATATGGAACGTGAAGACTAATTTTAACCAACACATTCACCAACGAGTCCGTAGGGTTTACTATTGCATGTAGAATCACTAGGCGTCACATACACACTTTTGAACGTTTAAAACGCCTTGGACAAACGAGTTATATGGTGTAATGATATTACGCCTATACTCACTTAGTGACACTATTATTAGGGTGTCGGTAGCATACTTTACTTGCGGTTCGGATTTCTTTTGCTTGCACGTTAAGGTGAGTTTCACTACTCTTTTTCTCAAAAGCATGCGTCTCGGATTAGAGACAACTTTGGTAAACATTTTCTAGTCCATCTGGGACTACTCAGGTATGGACTCCTTGTGTGGGTCGGTTTTACGATTCCTTGTGTGGATCGGGTTTTCGGTCAGTTTAAAACTTATTGGTCCTTTGTAATCTAAACACTCTATCATTTGAATGTCCTTGCATATTATTGGGTTAATCGCTGGAGGCGAACGGGGTATTAGTTGATAGCGCTATTAGGTTGATGCGGCAACCTCATGTCTGAGGTGCTTGAGGCACGGGCATGAACTTCTGACCACAATTTCCGTCTGGTGTTGATAGACGGCAGTCATTGAGGCAAATAACTATTTTCCTGAAGGTTTCCCAATAATTTTGTTTAGTTACATTGAGTGGGCTAGCTACCCCTGACACACTTAAACTGACAACTCTTTAACTTTTTGGTCTGGAGGACCTACGTTATTACTTACTTACGTGGTTTTTGGAAACCAGCGCGTTTGCATATTAAATTACTTTACTTTGTGAACTCACCAGCTTTATGTTGACACACGATAGCATGCTTTTGCAGGTAACTAGGAACGGAGCACAGTTAGGTCATGCATCATATCATGGGTCTCAAACATTAAACTATTTTGCACATTTACTATTTATTTGGTTTTGGGCGCGGTGTTTTGCGCAGACTTTATTTACTATTTTTCATTCGCTTCCGCTATACTATTATTGGTTTGGTTAAAACTTTAAAACTTGGTTTTTACAATAACGAACCAAATGGTTGAGCATTTAGAGTCGTTCATGTGACTTATGGCTATGGGATCCTGGTTTATCATGCGCCTCGCGGTATAAACCCCGCAGTGGAAATTTGAGGGTGTGACAGATTGGTATCAGAGCCATTGGTTATAGTGAACTAGGATTTGCATCTAGACTATAATCATCATAGCATAAGTATTAGTACACTCACTATTCTCAGCACACTACTAGCTATTTCTTGGATACGTATGCTGATCTAACGTATTGCAGGAAAACATGTCTAACCCCGCTCATCGTAATTACTCTTCTTATCGCCCTCTTGGAAGTTCGCAAAACACGTCTTTGAACCCGTATGAACAACCAGCTCAGACAGGGAACCCGGATGAGAATACCAATCGTTGGGTGTGGTTCACCAATATGTTACACTCGTGGGTTGTAGGGTACGGAGTGCCAGCTCAGGTCCCTCCCATTGTTGAATCATTGGAGAGGTCTCTGGCAGGGATGGTTAGGAACGTGCATACAGAGCTAGAGAATGCCTATAATGCCATGAGGCAATTTCAGTCTTGGAGGCAGAATGCCGATGGATCTATTAAGCGCATGGAAAGAGAGATCGACCACTTGTTTAGTGAATTGGAAAAGGCTAATAGTAAATTGGAAAGGGTTGAAAGGGAAGCTGCAGAAGATAGGCACGAGAGATCGATTGCTATTCAGGAGACATCACTGTTAAGGGAGGAGTTGACCCTGGTCAGTAACAAGCTTGAGGAAGCTCTAGCTCAGAATGGTGCAGAACCAGAGGTAGAGCCAGAGGAGGATCCCGAGGAAGAGCCTGCAATTGGGGGATTTGATGCTCTCGAGGCAGCATTGGATGCGGCGCTCGAGGAAGAGTTTGAGCCTGAGGAGGAGGAGCCATTGGAGATTGAGATTGAGGATGAGAGCGAGGATGAGGGCTCATGCATCTCCATGGATCACGACGACGACTGATTTCTTTTATATATTTTTAGTATTCATATTTTATTATTATGACTTTTGTTTCTCCCTAACATTGTGAGACTTGAGGATTCTTTGTTTTGTGGTTGGATTCTTATTTACTACTATTACTTAAATTCTTTATTCTATTCACGCGCATGTTATTTATATTCTAGTTTACTTGTACTATGTGAACGATTGTATGTGGGACATATTATTGTTTTCTCATGAGTATAGTGTAAATGTAGAATTACTATGGCGGGAAGAGGACACGGGAGAGGCAACATCAACATGACTCAAGCAGAGTTGAATGCACTTATCAATGACAGGGTGGTGGAAGCCCTCGCAGCTTTTCAAGCTGGTAACTTTATCTTGCTCTAAACTTTCCTCTATGCTCCAACGTTACACTCTTTTGTTCATTCGTGGTTCCTTCGCTTTTACACTCAGGTCAACCTGGACATCACCCTCCAGCCTGCACCTACAAGTCCTTCATGGACTGCAAGCCTCATAACTTTGGAGGATCTGAAGGGGCTGTCAGGCTACTGCGGTGGTTCGAGAAACTGGAATCTTGTTTCGCTATGTGTAACTGTCCACTAGCTGACAAGGTGAAGTATGCCACTGCTACTCTCGAGAACTTGGCATTAACCTGGTGGAACTCTCAAGTGCAGATGCTAGGTGTGGAAGTGGCTAACGCAACACCTTGGGCAGATTTTAAGGAACTGATGAAGGAGGAATACTGTCCTCGAGACGAAATCCAGAAGTTAGAAACTGAGTATCTCAATCTAAAGATTGTGGGATCGGAGATTGAGAAATACACCACCAGATCGCATGAAGTGGCAGCAATGTGCCCAAATTACTCCAACCCGCCCTACAAGAGGATTGAGTTGTATATCAAGGGCTTGGTGCCCCAGATCAAGAGCATGGTCACTGCTGCTAACCTCAATACCATCCAGCAAGTTATTAGGATGGCTCATCAACTGACTGATCAGAAGGTGGAAGAGGGGGTGTTACTTCCCTGTGGGACTTCATCTTCTGGAACTAATGATAATAAGAGGAAGTGCGAGAATGCATCTGGCAAACCCCCAGGGAATGGCAGTCAACAGCAGCAACAGAATAAGAAACATGACAGCCATGGCAGTAGTAACAATCGCAACAACAACCAGGGAGGTTATGAGGGGACTTTACCTAAGTGCAACAGGTGTGGTAGGCATCACACTGGGGCGTGTAGTAACATGAAGTGTGAACGATGCGGTAAGATGGGTCATAAGCAGAAGGACTGCAGGGTGTTTATCCCGGGAAATCCGCCAGTTGCACAGCAGGGGCAACAGCAGAGAGGTGGTAAAGGTTGTTACCAATGTGGGAGTGAAAATCATTTCAAGAGGAACTGCCCACAACTGAATGGTAACGGTAATGGTAATGGCAACAACAGGGGTAACACCAACAACGGTGGTGGTAACCGGGCAGGAAACAACAACACCACCAATGCTGGAAACAACAACGGGAACAACAACAATGGGGATCGTGGTAGAGCATTCGTGATTGGCTCTGGAGAGGCTAGGACCGATAACAACGTCGTGACGGGTACATGCTCCTTGAACGACACTCTTGCTTCTATTTTATATGATACTGGTGCGGACTATAGCTTTGTTTCATCAAAACTTAGTAAACAATTAGGGATGGTTCCTACTCTTCTAGATATCCCATACTCTATTGAACTGGCTGATGGGAAGCCTGTCGAGGTAACCCATATACATCGTGACTGTAAGCTCGAGTTGAACGGGCAATTGTTTGCCATCAACCTCTTACCTATCACCCTAGGTAGCTTTGATCTCGTGGTTGGCATGGACTAGTTGTCCAAGCAACACGCGGAAATTCTCTGTCAGGAGAAAATTGTTCGCATTCCCCTCCCAAGTGGAGAACTTTTATCCATACAGGGTGATCGAGGTGGTGCCATGGTGGGCATCATCTCCTATCTGAAGGCCCAGAAGTGTATTCGCAAGGGCTGTCCGGCCATTTTGGCTAACATATAATCAACAAAGAATGATCAAACAAGTTTGTTTTAGGTGCGGAATCCCTAAAACAATCACAAAATGATAATCAAACAGATCAAAACACGTAAATCATCATTTCAAAGCTTTTTCATTAATTATAAACTCAATTACACGTTTACAGATTGAAACAAACAGGGTATGAACGTGAATTAAGCTAAATAATATCCTAGAGAGAGAATCAGAAAGTGGAGGGAATAAAATGACTCAAAGTTACATTCAAAAAATCAGCTTGACTATTTATAGACTGCACATTCGCTCAAACAGTTCGTGTGAATGTGCAGGTTCGACCATATCAACTGGTTGAACCAAGCCATACATAAAAACTATTCTACGTTCGTCCAAAAACCACTCCTTCGCACCTTTTGACTCTCCTTCGACCAAACATATTTCTTCCTTCGCACCTTCGACAATTTACAAAACCAGTTTATTGAACAATCCGAAGCACTAGTCGCACAACTGCATCTACAAACTCCCCCTCGACTATTGCTTGGATTGCTGTCGACGTTGTTCGTCCATTCTGATGTTCATCAACCTGATATGTCGCTGAATCTTCTGTTCCTTAGTCAACACCGGTTCATGAAATTGCTTCGGCTTCGTCTTTTTCACTTCAGGCACCTTCTGTTTCTCTACAAACCTCCCAAGCTTCTTGTCATAATCACATCCAGCGTTTATATCATACGCAAAGCACAGAAATACCACACGTTGGTATTTTCCTGCTTGTTCAGCATCTTTAACTTCAGAATAGATCGGATTGTAGAACATCATTATTATATCCTCATGTGAACAGTTTATCAACCACATGGGATAAAAAATGTGTATCTTCTTGAAGTTGTTCTTTTCTCCATCTTTCAGTACGATCACAGCCTCTGCTATCTTCCAATCATAATACCACCAAATGAAGTCTTTGGCGAAGTGTTGTGGAATCGGCAACAAAGGAATCTTCTTCAACACTCGCGGTGGCTTATACTTCAACGTCACTTTGGGCATTCCAGTAAGCATATCAATATCCTTTTCATGAACAATTCGTTTAGGATATTGTGGTTCAAATAAATCCCACTTTGTTCGGCTTTCTCTTGTCATCTTCTCAGCAAAGTATGTAATCTGATTATTTGACGCTCCCGTTAAACGGTGACGACAAATATCACGAATAGCCCAATAAGGAAGAGTCTTCAAATTATGAAACTTATCAAAATATAAGATCCCCTTCTCCCATTTCACTGCTATGCATCTCAGTTGCTTAACAAACTTCCAGGCCAATGCACGACCTTTGAAAATTCCACTGTGAAGTTTGTAAAAGCTACCTTGTATATCAGCTTTCGGACGGTTATTCTCCTTCTCTTTTAATTTCCTCAAAAACTCTTTTAAACTATCAGATTGCTCGAACCGTGGTTTATCATGCCCTTTGAATATCTCATCTTCAAACATTTTACTCTTTTCTTTAGCAAGTTTCTCGGCTTGGTTTAGCACTTCATCAGAAAATCCAGGAAATCCAGAATCTTGATCATTCTTGAAGTATTGTGGATATTCCTCACTCGTTATATCTTCCATCTCCACTTCTTCAAAAGCAGGAACGTCATGGTCATCAGAATGATTCCCGGCTTCCTTTTCAGGTATCTTTGGAATGTAATTATCAGCAAGTAACTCTTCCAAAGTCTTTCCCACCTGTTTAGCTAAACCTTCAAGTATTTCCTTAGAAACTGCCGCAGAAACCTCTCCATCTTCTAGATCTGGATCATCAAACTCCAACTCAAACAGCTTATTGCTAGACTCAAATATTTCTGGAAACCTGCTTGTCATGTCAATCGTCCAGACTCGATCTGTAAGCATCTGGCGATACATGTTCTTGTCTTCTTCAGATAACGACTGCAGTTTTTCATTCCAGAAAATATCATCATCAACATTTTCACCTCGAGTCTTAGAGCTTGACTCTCCACCTTTACTCGAATCACGCTTCTCATATGTAAACTTCTCAGCGTTGTCATCATCATCATCATCATCATCACTATCAAAAGCAGAGCTGTTTCCATCACTCGATCCACCATCTGAACCATCATCATCATCATCTCCATCATCTTTCTTCTTTTTCTTTTGAGAATCGTTACCAGCATCTTCATCAAGATCTTCATCCTCTTCATCATCAGAAAGTTCATAATCAACTTTCTCTTCTTCTCGTTCTTTATCTTCTTCACCAGCTTGAAGTAGAGGAGCTCGAGAGTACAAGTCTTTTATCAAATCATCCATGTGCTTGTTACTCTTCTTCAGCTGTTTGTTCTCTTCTTTCAAGACAATAATCCTTCTGGTGTTTCTTTGTTCGTGCTTCAGCAACTTCTTGTTCTCTTTCTTTAACTTCTTGATTGTTTTCTTCAATTCTTCAATGTTATCATGGGATGTGACTACAACTTCCAACATCTTTCGATCATTCGACTTCAAATTCTCAATCTCTGTTTGCTGTTTGTTGATAATGCTCATCATCTCAGATAGCCTTTGATTCACAGCAATCATTACGTCACTATCAACTGTAACCTTCTTCTTAACAGGCGTTTCAGCAACTTCAGGCAGTTTGCCTTTCCTCATCTTCTTGAGCACATTATCTATCGCTTCATTGAACTCATTAACAGGTACATCATCTCCCTGTTGTGTGCTAGAAGCAGGTGCAGTCTTTTGTTTCATTGATACTGGTGCAAAAACCGGTGACTTGGAACTAGAAGCTGGTGGTAGTTTCTTACCAGCAATAAGCGATTCAATCTCTCTCATTCTCTTCTGACTTGGTTTCTCTTGTTTCTTCTTCTTTGATTTTGCAGCCTGTACAGGTGAACCAGGAAAATATTCGTCTAGATTCAAAATCACTTCATCATCATCAACAGGAATTGGACTCTTATTTCCTTGATCTTCAACAGACTGACTAACAGACTCACCAGCCACAGTGGCCTTGGGCGTGGTAGTCTTTAGCGTTTCAGTTTCCGAGTCCCATCGTTCATCTTCTTGCGTCTCCTCAGAATCAATCGACGCCTCATCCACAATATGCAAACCCTTCTTTGCCATTGTCTTGTTTCGTCTCGGTGTGCTCTTCTTTTCAGGTTCAGGCACAACTTCTAATCTGATCTCTTTCTCTTTACCCTTTCCACTCTTAGCACCGACATTAACAACCTGTCTCTTGCGCTTCGCCTCTGGATCAACAGGATGTAATGGGTCATCTGGATCTGAATCACTGTTCGCATGTCTTACAAGCCCTTTTCCTGGATCTGTATAGTCAATCCTTGCTAGATGTCCAAATAAACGCCTTACTGGTGGACGTTCATTGACAGACAATCCTTTGTAAGCTTTCATCCTAGCAAGTGTATTGATCAACATATGTTCCTGAACAACAATATGCTTAGGATCCCTCTTCAAGTCTTTGTACTTGTTATCAAATACCATCTGGAGGAAACGAGGATATAGCAAAAACTTCAAATTCCTCGTGCCGTTCACAGGCTCCAACAAGTGTTCCATTAGCATTCCGGAAACATTGAACGGTTTGTTCAATACCAGGGCTACCATCATAGAGCTAATACTCTTGCGCATCAAGTCATATCCTCCAGCGGCTGATCCGAAGACGTGTATCAAAACATGTGCCAAATACTTGAATTGAGGACACAGTTTTCCCTTGTGCAATGAACCATCAGTGATCGGTCCATTGTACTTCATTCTCAGGAAGCACTTTCGCTGATCCATGAAACTAAGCTCCTTAGGATCCGTCTTCTCATCTTGTAGATTCAATGCTTCTCTGATATCCTGCTCACATACAATTACCCTCTGCCCTTGGATCTTGCTAATCAAGGATGACTCGCAATTCCAGAAATCTAGCTTCGCTTCTGACCAGAATTCTTGCATCATATCTCTGTAAATAATAGTTGGTGTAGCAATCGCATCTATCACCCTACTCCTCTTCAAGAATTCAATGATCTCGACAAACTCAGTGTGTATTTTAACTTCTCCGAGATACGCACAGCAATTATGCGCATTCTCAACGGTTAAAGGTTCTTCAAAAGCTTTCTTAGCAGGTTGTGAGGATGATCCGGCTTGCCCAGTAGTCTTTTCCTGCTCAGACATGGTTTGATCTGCAAAACAAAACAAAGAAACATGATAAAAATCGACAAAAAATTCAAACCTTTGAAAATTTGGTAATTATCATTCTCATTCGCCCAAACGGGGGTGCGAATGTGAAAATTTAATGGTACGAATGTAAGAATTTTGATAAAAAGTTTCATTCGCCCACATTTTGTTCATTCGACCAGTTTATCATCTCCTTCGCCCATTCGAAAGGGTCGAAGGAGTCTGTTCTTATTTTTAAATTTTCAATTCTGAAATTTATTGTTTCTGATCATGTTCTTTTGATTTGTTTGGCAACTAACAATGCCGATTAACGTTTTTAAACCAACAAATGTATCAATTATTCATTTTATCAATGTTTTCTGTTTAGGGTTTATCCAATCATCATGATCAACTGATCATTCTGATGGATTAACACCACTAATTGTTGTTTCTTCTCCCCCTAAAACATTGAGAGAATGAATCCTATGCATCAATTGTAACAAATAACATGTTTAGGCAGTGTTTAAAAATCTAGGGCTCGAAACATATAAACAGCGATTAATCCTTGATTCTGAGATGTTAACCTATAAGATTGAGTGGAAAATGATCAGTGAATAGAGATGAACACAATGGTATAACACAAATCAAAAGGGCAACAAGATGAGGTTACTGAAGAAATTTTGAAAACTTTTTGTAAAGGTTTGAATGAGACTGAGGCTATACATATAGACATCTTCCTTCGACCGTTCTGACTGGTCGAATGAGAAACTTTTGTCTCCTTCGACCCTAGTTAAAGGTTCGAATGAGGCAAAAGGGTTCTAATGAAACAAATGTTCAAGAACACTCTCCTTCGCCCGTTTTAAACATACGAAGGAACATGAAAAATCCCACATTCGACCAACCGAATGGGCGAATGAGAATTGGGATTTTTGATAAATTTTCCAAATCTCAAAATCGAGTTCCGTTCCAATTATTTTTCAACTTTTAAGCATCCAACACTTATATTTTCACATTTAAAAGGTTACAAAGCTCAAATGGTGCAACAAGGTTTAGAAAATCGACATCAACCACCATCAGTTATCAAAAATAAGATGGAAATGAAAAATCTTTTTGGATTTTCTAAAGTATATGCTAAAACACACCTAAAATCTTTTTGAGTTTTGTAATTTTTGACGAGAAAATAAAATGCAGAAATGTAAATGAAAAACAGTAAATGTTTTTGTGAATTCCGGTAAAGGGATCATATCAGTTATTGAGAAATCTGATCACACCGTTGATCTTTTTGAAGTATTATCATTAAAGACAATGTGTGATCTGGCAACTGCTGATATTGTGATCCATATAAACTCACATGCAAACTTTTGTGCAGTGCTTTAAACTGATACTTCTATTTATAGTATAAACATAATTGTCTGTGGTTCCCACGCACACGACATACTCCCGTATCAAGAAGTAAATGCACAAAGACTCATTGTAAAGCGTGATTATGCTTTCGTCGTCTGTAATTTACAAGGTATAATGCACAGAGGTATACAGGTCGGCAAATTAATGCAGCAAAGTAACATATGCACTGTACCAAGTTGAGGACTGATATTAATCATGATTTGCATCAGTGACTAATACGAAGTAATAGATAATCTTTGATCATCATATAACATAGAAAGTTCCTCAATTCGGTAACTTTAGGATTTGGCATAAAGCTCTTTTATAAAGACACCCTGTCTAATCTAGGTCCGTAATGACTTACAGCAGAAGATCAGAGAGGCTATCCCCAGACAACTAATAACATAACGACCCTAAACCTCCGAGTTTTGTACAAATACCCTATCAAACGAAATTACGGTACTAAGACCATATGCCCATGAGGAGTTCATCCACACAACAATTCGTTTGATATGTATGTATCAGGCACACAGTAATAGGTCTACGAAGCCTATCAGCACATCGCACAGACTCAGACACACGCCCTATATAGCAGTACATTACTTAGAATGTGTCAGATCCCCACTGATATACTATCATTTCCCTTTATACTCCAGGAAATCATTTTTGATTTTTCTGATTTTTTATAAATTTTTGAATTTACTGTTCCCAAGGATAAGCTGGAGCATTTCAAATATGTGACAGCCCAGATATCGTTTGTTCACAGAAATCTGACGGCATTAATCTAAGGGAAGAAGATATAGCAGTCAGCAAAGAAATTTTCTAATTTTTATGGATTTTGAAATTTTTCAATGTTTTTGGATTTTCGGAATTTTTCTGAAAAACAGTAAAAATTTAAACTAAAAAGTGATAGACTGAGGTGGTGATCAGTCTTGTTTTTCTTTAATACCATTAGCTTTTAATGGATAATCAAATCTGGATTTGTCAAAAGCTTTGGTAAAAAGATTTGCGCGTTGGTAATCAGTGTGGATTTTGACCATATCGATCAACTCTTTAGCATAACAATCACGGATAAAATGATATTTAATCCGGATTTGTTTAGCCTTTGAGTGATTTACTAAGTCTTTTGTTAATGCGATTGCGGCTTCATTATCACAGTAAATAGGGGTTTTAAGAAATTGCAAACCGTAATCCACCATCTGTTGTTGGATCCAAAGAACCTGTGAGCAGCAGCTCGATGCTGAAACGTATTCTGCTTCACATGTGGATAGTGCAACTGCGGTTTGTTTCTTGCATTGCCAGGTCACGAGCCTGCTCCCCATAAACTGACATCCAGCCGTTGTGGATTTGTTGTCTTTGGCACAGCCGCCCCAATCTGCATCACTAAAAGCGATTAGGTCAAAATTATCATCATGAGGGTACCAAAGTCCTTTCGACGGACAACCCATCAGATATCTAAGGATACGCTTGACAACTGCAAGATGACTCTGTTTCGGCTTCGACTGATATCGTGCATAAACACATGTTGCAAACATTATATCCGGTCTAGACGCGGTGAGATACATCAGAGATCCGACGATTGCTCTATATGTAAATGGATCAGTCAGCTCCCCCTTAGCGTCAACTCCAATCCCGTGATTAGGTTGTATCGGGGTATCCATCGGCTTCGAATCATCCATCTGGAATCGGCTCAAGACTTCAGAAACGTATTTCGTCTGGTGAATAAAGATCCCCGTTGGTCTTTGCTCCACCTGCAAGCCTAGGAAAAACTGCATTTCTCCCATTGCGCTCATTTCGAACTTTTCCTGCATAACCTTTTCAAATTCCCTTCACAGAAGTTCGTTAGTTGACCCGAAAATAATATCATCAACATAAATTTGCATAAGAAGCAAGTCATCTCCTGCTCGTTTCGTGAACAGTGTGCAATCTACCAATCCGCGTTTGAATCCTTTTGAGAGAAGATACGTGCTCAGCTCCTCATACCATTGTCTCGGAGCTTGGTGCAACCCGTAGAGAGCTTTGTTTAAAACATAAACTTTATCCCGGTGAATAGGGTCCTCAAAGCCTGGCGGTTGACCTACGTAAACTTCATCTTTGACCACACCGTAAAGAAATGCGCTCTTTACATCCATCTGATACACCTTGAATTTCTTCCAGGATGCAAATGCCAGAAACATTCGTATAGCTTCCAAGCGTGCAACAGGTGCATAGATTTCATTGTAGTCGATTCCCTCAACTTGATGAAAACCTTAAACGACCAAACGAGCTTTGTTTCTCACTATAACTCCTCTATCATCCTTTTTACACTTAAACACCCATTTGGTTCCGATCTTCTTTCTTCCCGGGGGCAAATTTGTCAGCGTCCATACTCCGAGTTTCTGAAATTGTAACAACTCTTCTTGCATTGCTTCCATCCAGGCATCATCCAAAAGAGCTTCCTTGTACGTCCGCGGCTCGACCTGCGAAACATAACAAGCGAAAGACCAGTCATTTTGAAAACCAGATTTTTGTATTTTGGCATATAAAGCAAGGTTGCCAATATTTTCTGGTGCTTGAGCATTTCTCAATTGCCCTCTTGTCATAACGCTGCTACCAGGATCACCAATAACCTGTTCAAGCGGGTGTATCCGATGTATCCGAGTTTCCGGATAATCAGGTACTTGTACTCCCGTTTGAGTCGTCAAATTCTCTGTAGAAACCAGATCATTACCCACATTCGATATTGAAGCATCAGTTGTAGTTGGGTTCACTGGTGGTGTCACTGTAGCATTGTCCAGAATAGCTTCACTTGTAGCATCATCGTCTTCATCTTCTGAATCTGATGAATTAAGCGTTGTGGAAGCTTCTTGGAACACTTTTTCTTCCATTACAGGAGCAGTGGTATCATTAGAAGCTGCTTGAGGATTTACAGTGATCGGATGCACTAACGGTGAAGTCACGGCGTTTTCGACCTCGTAATATAAGCGAAGTACAGCTTCTTCAAACATGCTATCTAGATTGAATGATTCAAAGAAGTCTTTGTAATCAAACATCCAATCTGGACCTCCACCTTGTACATTTTGAGTGTATCTTTGTACTTCGACATTAGCCCACTCCTCGACTTTTCTAGTTCTTTTGTTGAATACCCTTTTTAGTGGGGTTGCATATCCAACAAAATAGCCTTCTTCAGCCTTTGGTGTGAACTTCTCCGAAGGATTAAGCATTGTACACGGGGCACCAAATGGTTCTAGATACTCCAGATTCGGCTTTCGTCGGTTCAACAGCTCATAAGAAGTTTTGCCAAACTTCTTCACTGTTAAAACACGATTTAGAGTGTAACATGCTGCGTAAATTGCTTCGTTCCAGAACATGACTGGAAGATTTGAGTCCGCAAGCATTGTTCTCGCCGTTTCGATTAGAGTCCTGTTCTTTCTTTCTGCGACACCGTTCTGTTGGGGTGTATACGGAGCACTGTATTCATGATGAATTCCCTTGTTTTCACAAAGATCCTCCATCTGAGCGTTTTTGAACTCCGTCCCATTATCACTCCGAATTCGTTTGATCTTTAGACCATAGATATTCTCCAGACGTGTAAACAGAACTTTCAGGTTGGCAAACGTGTCGCTTTTCTGGTGTAAGCACATAACCCATGAGAATCTTGAATAATCGTCAGTCACCACAAGATAGTACAATTCCCCGGCATGACTTTTACGCTTGACTGGACCGAATAAATCCATGTGCAAACGCTCAAGTGGTAGTTCAACGGAATTGACTTTCTTTGGTCTATGGGCCTGTTTGTGCTGCTTTCCCTTTATACAACTAACACACTTGTCATTCAAATGGAAATGTTTCACATTAACTCCCGTGACAAGTTCATTCTTCACTAACTGGTTCATCTTTCTCAAATGAATGTGTCCCATTCTCCTGTGCCACATGGTAGATTCTTTTTCTGTAGCCTTAGAGAGGAAACACGTGACTTGGCCATGGGTGGTCATAGCTTTGGACATATCGAGAATATACAAGTTGTTTACTCTCGGTGCCTTTAGCATCACCCACTCTTTTGGAAGTTCAAAACCCGGTTTCAGGATGTAGCAAGATTTGTCGTCAAATTAAACAGAGAATTGCTTATCGCAGATTTGACTAACACTGAGCAGATTGTAATCTATCTGTTTCGCATACGATATCCGCTCAAATGTCACTACCCCATTGCTAACACTACCCTCCATCGTAATGTAGCCTCCTTTATTTCCTGCAAACGCTACATAACCTCCATTTATGTTCTTGATATCAAAGAGTAGCGTGAGATCCCCTGTCATGTGGCCTGAAGCTCCACTGTCAACAATCCATAGGCTGCTAATAGGGCCAGCTGGAGCTCCCTGCACATATCAAGTAAAGCAATTAGATCTTTCGGGGGACCCAAGCCTGTTTGGTCTTGGGTCTTTGAACTGGTTGTTTCAAAGATTCTTTAGATTCACAAACATCTTGGGTTTTCTAAACCCTTTTCTTCTCACACTCAGCTTTCTTTTTCTCAGTTTTCACATTCTGTGAAGTTGAAGCACCCTCAGACTCCTTTGATGACCAAGATTGTTCAGACCTTTTCAAGATCCGAATCTGAGATTTTGAGTTCTCAGCCGGTTTCTTTACTTCGTCTTTGAATGCAACCTTCTTGGTTACCTTCTCTGATTTAACAGAGACAGGTCCAACTGCTGGTTTGACATTAGGTTTAATAGGGACCTTTTTGTTTTCAGCAGTTGTGTTCATCAATTGGTTTTTACTGGTTTCTCAGTGGCTATCCGGTTGTGTTTGTCATAAGTCATCGGACGGTTTTCCCTTTTGTTGTAAAAATTGTTTTGATTATAATAAGGTACTGGCTGAGGGAAAAACCGTCTTTGTGGATAACTGTAATTGTCAACCGGATAATCATGACGTTGCCTCATCTCCACCTCGTGCCTTTTGTGTCGTACATACGGGCATGTGGCAAGTAAATGTCCCCTTTCCCCGCACTTAAAACACGCACGGTATTCTTCATAGTTCTCTTTGATATGTGACTTGGAAAAACTTGCAATGGGATATTGATCAACCATGCATTGTTTTCTCAAACTCTCAGGAGCTGGTTCCTTCGAGTAAGTTGGTTCAATGAAACTATTTGATTTATCAACTGGCAGAACGAATTGTGTGACATTGACCTTTGCGTCTTTAGAATTATCCGAATAAATTTTCTCTAAAATGGCTGGAGGAATGTCATTGGTTCGTTCATGTTTTAGGAACCAAATTGTAGTTTCCTGCCAGATCTTTTCAATTTTGGAATAATTCACAAATTTAATCGGATATTCATCATCAGACATAATCTTATCGGAGCCTTGCATCCGATAGAAAACTTTTACAGGTTTGTCACATGATTCGTTGCTCATTTCATTTGGTTTCTCAGTTTTAGTTTCAGTTTTCTTTTCAACAGTTTTAACCACATTTTTCTCAACTTTCTTGACCTCTTTCTTTTCAACATTTTTACCAACAGACTGCTCAGTATTCTTAACAATATTCTTTCTATGAGCATTTGCCATGGGATGAACGATCTGAGATGGTGAGACTGGTTCAGTAGTGATTATATGATTTTCATCAGGGATATCACTTTCATTCTCAACAACCGTCTCAGACTGTTCATCTTCTTCATCAGAATCATCTGCAGCGACCACACCCTCATTGTTTCGCAATACAGGTCTCACATCAGAATACGGGTCTCCTACACTGGAAGTGTTAGACTCGTTATCTGATGTGGGGTCAAATTTGACTATACTATCCGGTGCTATTGCATGTAAATTATGATTTTCGAACAACAACGGAGATGGGACAGCTTTGTAGTTTGCACTACTTGACTGTGAAGGTTCTTCGATGATGTGATCAACTACATAAGCAATGTGCTTATAACTCTCTAATTTTTTATTCACTTTTTCAGCGAAGCACTTGATGGTTGCCATTTCTAACTTGGTGTTTTCCATTTCATTAATATAGTTGTTAATGGCAAGTTGTTTTATAGACAAAGTCTTTTTGAGTTCAGAAACATCCTTTTTATAACCATCAAGTACTTTGTTGAAATCTTTTGATTCTTTTTGATAAATTTGACAATTTATTTGTGCACTCTCAAGTTGTACCTTGAGAAGCTTATTTTCTTCTGTCAATTTATCAAAATCAGAACATTTAACACACACTTTAGATTGAGATTCAGAACTTACCGGTTTAGGTGGTTCTGTCATTGCCATCAGCGCGAAGTGAGCTTCCTTCCCTGCAAAGAATTTGGAGTAGTCAATCTTTGTGCATGCATCATCCACCATACACGACTTGCGGGTCATAAGGAAATCTGCTTCAGCTAGCAACTGATCAATGTCATCGTCTAGTGAGTTCACACTAGCTTCCGAGTCAGAATCACTCTCCATATCCGAATAAGCTGAATCATATTGCTCTCCAACATCTGTGACAGAATCAAGAATCATTCCAGATTTCTTGTCTTCACTCTCAACATTCACGTCCTCATTCAACTCCTCTATTTTCAACTCCAACACTTTCTCTATCACAACCTCCTCTTCAATCTCCACATGCTCATCCAAACTCATCTTTTGTGCCACACAAGCCACATTTCCAGCAGTAATCTCTTCCACTCCCAATTGCATACCCGTCCAATCAAAACCTTCATCTTTTTGAATCACAAGTGCTTGGTTTTGATTGTCAGTTTGGTTTTGGTTTTGAGTGTTAGGTGTAGATATTGGAACAATGGTTCGGTTTGGATTCTGTTGTGGTTGGTTTTGAGATGTGGGTTGTCTAGTATTGGTGTTTTGTTGTGTGTTTTGACGGTTCTGGTAATTGTTTTGAGGTTGAAAGCTAGAGATGTTGGGACTGCTGTATGATACCTGATTCTGGTTTTGGTTTTGTCTGTTTTGGTAGGTTGAGTTGAACGGGTTTCGATTACCTTGCTGAGCCGGCTATGTACACTCTCTCTTGAAATGACCCTTCTCACCACAATTGAAGCATGTAACCTTGGCTTTGTTGAAGCCGTAAGTGGTGTTTGGAGAAGTTGAAAGGTCAGTTCTTCCAGTTTTCTGGATAAAATCAGTGGCTCTTCTCATTATGCTCGCAAATGCCCACTGTAATGCCATCAGCTCCATCTCCTCTTTATCGATTTGTGCATAGTCCTCATTGGTGAGATTGTTGTTACCAATCTGACTAGCAACTAAGCCGTTGTATGATGCAACCATAGCAGATACTAATGCAACATGCTGTTGAGCAATCTCAACAGTAACATTGTTAAGATTAGAAGTCTCTAACACAATCGGACTTTGATTTGATTGTGTTTGAGTGATCTGCATTTGGTTCATGTGAGGATTATATGGTTGTTGTTGAGGTTGACTTGCTGTATAACAGGCAGCTTGTTGTAAAGGTGAAAAAGGTGGAATGAAATTTGGTGTTTGATAAGATTGTGGTGTGTATGATGAAGTTTGGGCAAGATAGTTTATTGGTGCTTTTGTGGGTTCAACAACATTGGATACACATGCAATGTGAGGTGCAACATTTGAAGTAGAGCTTGAAGTAGAAAGAGAAGTAGATGTACCACTCACATACAGATCTGGATTATGTGGAATCTGTGCTCTCTTGGCTTTCCTCTTCTCTTCCATTTCTTTGTTCTCCAGTTTTTGTATGAACTCGTTGATAGTCCAATACTGGTATGCATCTTTTTCCTTCAACACTTCAATATGTTGGTTCCAATATGGTGGTAAAGCATCAGCAAATTTATCCACCAGTTCTGACATCGGTATGCTAATCTCGTAGCTCGAAAGCTCTGTGAGCAAATGGCAATACCTTGGAACCAATTCTTTTAGAGTCTCATTCCCCATGTAACTAAAGTTCTCGAACTCTTTTCGAAGCTCTTCCATTCTCAGCTTCCTAGTCTTCTCATTACCATCATGTCTGTTTCTCAGCATATCCCACAATTGTTTTGAAGTTGTACACGATCCGAACTGATGCAGCAAATCAGTGTTGATCGCCTGAGATAACTGAGAAAACGCCTTCTTCTCGATCGCAAACTTCTTTTTCTCATCATCAGCCAAATTCTCCAACGGTATCGGTTCTCCAGTGTTCTCCAGAATAGGAGCAACATAACCCTTCACTATCATCTGCCATGCCTCGGCTCCCTCTAAACCTTGTCCCTCCACATGTATCTTGAACTTAGTCTTCCATGTGTTGTACTCCATCATATCCATGAGCTTTGGTGGACGATTGCCACTACCTGATGATAGATCATGAATGAGTGTAGATATGGAATTGGTTGTCTGCGAATGAACGGCAGCTGCTGCTACTCCCCAATAGTTGTCAATTGGTTGCTGTAACGGTTGCACAACTTGCTGAGGAGCAGAACTAGTCATAGCCATGTAATTGATTGGCTGGGATGGTGGACTAGTCTTCTGGGCTGCAACTGACCATGGATCTCTTGTTGTCTGCTGCTGTGATGCTTGATTAGGTCTTGGCGTTGTTGGGAAGTTCCACATCTTTACCTGTAAATGTTCAAACACGAAAAGATTAGAAATGTTTTAAAACAGACTACTCTTTCGCACTATCGGACGGGCGAATGAGAAAAATCTTTCTCCTTCGACCGTTTTGAAGGGTACGAATGTGGACTGATATCACACAAACTCTTTCGACCGTTTACTTCTCTCGTTCGACCGTTTTCCCTCTCCTTCGACCGTTCGATCAGTCGAATGTAACTCAGACGGGCGAATGAACACAAATAAGCAATGAAAGTCTACGTTCGACCACAAATACAACACCTTCGACCACAAATACTCTCTTTCGACCAAATGAAATCACACTTTCGACCAAACTCTCTAGGTTCGACCCCTGGTAATTCAAAAACGGTTATTCTTTGAAAATCAATTAATTTTGATCATGTTTATCAAATGTTGATGGATTTTGATGATCTTAATCAGGTTTTGAATCGGAATTGATTTGGAACAAGTTTATCAAAGAGAATTATCCATTTTAACCATGAAAACAAGTTGTAATCAATCAAAAACTCATCATATCAGTTTGTTCAATGAAAACATAAACTTTTTGACCAAAATTGGGTCCAAATCAACTGAGAAACTATCAATTTGTGGTTGTTTGATCCAGAATGGCTCTGATACCACTTTGTATGTGCTGAATGGATCGTATAATCAACAAAGAATGATCAAACAAGTTTGTTTTAGGTGCGGAATCCCTAAAACAATCACAAAATGATAATCAAATAGATCAAAACACGTAAATTACCATTTTAAAGCTTTTTCATTAATTATAAACTCAATTACACGTTTACAGATTGAAACAAACAGGGTATGAACGTGAATTAAGCTAAATAATATCCTAGAGAGAGAATCAGAAAGTGGAGGGAATAAAATGACTCAAAGTTACATTCAAAAAATCTGCTTGACTATTTATAGACTGAACATTCACCCAAACAGTTCGTGCGAATGTGCAGGTTCGACCATATCAACTGGTCGAACCAAGCCATACATAAAAACTATTCTACGTTCGTCCAAAAACCACTCCTTCGCACCTTTTGATTCTCCTTCGACCAAACATATTTCTTCCTTCGCACCTTCGACAATTCACAAAACCAGTTTATTGAACAATCCGAAGCACTAGTCGCACAACTGCATCTACAATATCTGACACTCGAGCTGAAACTGAAACTAGAATTGAGGACATCCCAGTGGTCCGAGACTTCCAAGATGTATTCCCAGAGGAATTACCTGGACTTCCACCCGTTCGTCAAGTGGAGTTCCAGATTGACCTTGCACCTGGAGCAGCGCGAGTTGCACGCGCACCGTACCGTTTAGCACCAGGGGAGCTTCAAGAACTATCTACCCAACTCCAAGAGCTATTGGATAGGGGTTTCATTAGACCTAGTTCTTCACCATGGGGAGCTCCAGTTCTGTTTGTTAAGAAGAAAGACGGGAGCTTTCGCATGTGCATAGATTATTGGGAGTTGAACAAAGTGACGATTAAGAATCGTTACCCTTTGCCTCGTATTGATGACTTGTTTGACCAACTGCAAGGATCGAGCTTCTACTCTAAGATTGACTTGAGGTCAGGGTACCATCAGCTGAGAGTCCGAGAAGAGGATGTGGCAAAAACGGCGTTTCGAACTCGTTATGGACATTATGAGTTTTTGGTTATGCCATTTAGGCTAACTAATGCACCGGCGGTGTTCATGGATTTAATGAACCGTGTGTGCAAGCCTTACATGGACAAATTCGTCATAGTGTTCATAGATGACGTATTGATTTATTCCAAGAGCAAGGAGGAGCACGAGCAGCACCTGCGGTTAATCTTGGAACTACTGAGGAATGAGCAGCTGTATGCAAAGTTTTCTAAATGTGATTTTTGGATTCGAGAAGTCCAATTCCTTGGGCATGTGGTCAACGAGGCAGGAATACATGTTGACCCAGCCAAGATTGACGCTATCAAAAAGTGGGAGGCTCCTAGGACCCCTACTGAAGTGCGCCAATTTCTTGGTCTCGCGGGATACTATCGTAGATTTATTGAGGGATTTTCTAAGATCGCTCAACCTCTCACCGCCCTAACACAGAAAGGTATTACTTATAAGTGGGGAGATGCCCAAGAATCTGCCTTTCAGCTACTAAAGTCCAAACTTTGCAGTGCACCGATTCTATCGTTACCTGAGGGTACAGAGGAGTTTGTAGTGTACTGTGATGCGTCTATCCAAGGCTTAGGGTGCGTACTGATGCAACGTGATAAGGTAATTGCATATGCATCGCGGCAACTGAAGGTCCATGAGAAGAATTACCCCACTCATGATTTGGAACTGGGAGCGGTGGTTTTCGCTCTCAAAATCTGGAGACATTACCTCTATGGAACGAAGTGCACAATTTTCACTGATCACAAGAGCCTTCAGCATATATTTGATCAAAAGGTGCTGAACATACGACAACGTCGCTGGGTTGAACTTTTGAACGATTATGACTGTGCCATCAAGTATCATCCAGGGAAGGCTAACGTAGTAGCTGATGCCCTCAGTCGAAAGGAAACAAAACCCAGAAGGGTGCGAGCCTTACAACTCACCATCCATTCTCATCTTCCTGATAAGATACGTGAAGCCCAGGGTGAAGCCTTGAAGGAAGAAAACATCGGGCTTGAGACCCTACATGGTGCTGATAAGCACTTGGAACTAAAAACGGATGGTCTACAGTACTTCATGGATCGAATCTGGATACCACGATTTGGGGATCTCAGACAACTGGTGCTTGACGAAGCACATACCTCTCGCTATTCGGTGCATCCTGGTTCGGACAAGATGTACCAAGATCTTAAGACTCTTTACTGGTGGCTAAACATGAAAGCTGAGATAGCCACTTATGTTAGTAAGTGCTTGACTTGTGCGAAGGTTAAGATTGAATATCAAAAACCTTCAGGCCTACTCCAACAACCAGAAATTCCGATGTGGAAATGGGATGGGATTTCCATGGATTTTATTACAAAGCTTCCTAGAACGCCAATGGGCCAAAACATGATTTGGGTTATCGTGGACCGTTTAACCAAATCGGCCCACTTCCTGGCAATAAAGGAAACGGACTCACTAGAGAAACTGGCGAACCTTTACATCAAGGAGGTAGTCTCTAGGCATGGGGTGCCTACTTCTATTATATCCGATCGCGATGGGCGATTCACTTCTCGTTTCTGGACTACTCTCCAAGATGCTTTAGGAACTCGTCTTGATATGAGCACAGCCTATCACCCGCAGACGGATGGACAGAGTGAACGTACCATCCAAACATTAGAGGATCTGCTACGAGCGTGCGTGGTGGACTTTGGCAATAATTGGGATAAGCACTTGCCCTTGATCGAATTCTCTTACAACAACAGTTAGCACACTTCGATACAGTGTGCGCCTTTTGAGGCACTTTACGGGCGCAAGTGTAGGTCTCCCATCTGTTGGACTGAGGTTGGGGATAGCCAACTAACAGGTCCCGAACTCGTGCACGAAACTTCTGAGAAGATAGTGCAAATTAGAAACCGGATGGCTGCTGCTCGGGATCGACAGAAAAGTTATGCTGATAAACGTAGAAAACCTTTGGAGTTCCAAGTTGGGGACAAGGTTTTGTTAAAGGTGTCACCTTGGAAAGGAGTGATACGCTTTGGGAAACGAGGGAAGTTGAACCCCCGATACGTTGGACCTTTCGAGATTGTCAAAAGGATTGGTCCGGTAGCTTACCAGCTAAATCTACCAGATGAACTCAGTGGAGTGCACAATGTATTCCACGTTTCGAACTTAAAGAAATGCTTATCAGATACGACACTGGTAGTGCCACTTTAGGAGATCCAGGTGGACGATCAGCTACGGTTCGTAGAAGAACCAGTGGAGATTCTTGAGCAGGGCGTCAAGAAACTCAGACAAAGCACTATACCTATTGTTAAGGTACGGTGGAATTCCCGTCTAGGACCGGAATACACGTGGGAGCGCAGAGATCAGATGCGGCTCAAATACCCACACCTCTTTACTGAACCTGAACCTGTGCATAGATCAAATGCCGAACATAAAGCAGCTCACTCAAAGTGAATTTCGGGGCGAAATTCCTTTCAACTTGGGGATGATGTGACATCCGGGAACCAAGCGTACACTTTTCTAGCTGGCTTTACTGTTTACTTGCTGAATTTCGGGACGAAATTCTTTTCAACTTGGGGATGATGTGATACCCCGCAAATTCAGGTTCTCACTTTAACTAAACTCTAGTTACGTTCCTTGCATTATACATAACTAGGGTTAGCTAGATAGGACACACGTGCATTGTTGTGAGTTAATATCGGGTTACATGATTAGTGAACCTCGGACGTTGGTGAATAATGAACTTATGTGTCTCTGTGATATTTGATGAACTTATGTGAAAACCATACGTGATTGTGTGAACCTAAACCGAATACGTTAATAAAAATCACTAAAAGTGGAGTATGAGGTTGATTAGGGTCTTAACGCATGGGGTTGCACTTGTTACGGTCCAAAATAACGAAAACGTCGAAGGATAACGCGTCGGGTGACGAAATGGGACAATCACGCGGGCCTCGGGCCTGTGAGCGGCCGCTCACAGGCCCGAGCGGCCGCTCGGATTCGTCTGACGGGTCTAAACCGCCTTACACCCCTATTTAAGCATCCTTAACCCCCATGCAACCCCTAAACTCAACCCTAATCGCCCCCTTACTGGCCCACACGAAATATTAACCCTAGAGCTCCTGCTAAGGCTCAAGATCATCAATTGGGAAGCTCCAAAGGCGCACGGTTGATCGAATCGAAGAGCCAAGGGTATAATCTTTGATTCCTTACAATTTTATCTTGTGTTTTTGTTATAAAAATCATGTAACAAAGTTTGTCCAGGTCTGGAAGTTTTTTAATAATCATTAAAACATGAAGTTTTTGAAGATTAAACGGATCAAACAAAATAATAAACGATTAGTAACATCATAGGATACTTGTTGCGCAAGTTATTGATGTTTTGGTCTTTAAAGTTGTGATCTTTGCATGTTTAGTAGTAGAATCTGATCAAAATAAGTATTAGGGATGTTTGGTAATGATGATTGATGTTTGTTGATTGTTTTTATGCACACGGTAGTCGATTAAAGTATGATTTAGGCGAAACTAAAATCTGGACAGAATGATTAGACGAACTTGTAGGAGCTGTAACACGACCTTAACATGATGATTTTGGTATTTTCATTGCATGGTTGAATCACACTTGGTCTTAGCTTTTCATAAAGTGTAAAATCAAGTGTTTTGGACGTCGATTGAGTCGTTTTTGGAATTTTCATTTAAAATAGGTCAGGTCAGAATTTCGGGTATCAAACTGAGTCAACTTTGAAACATCATAACTCAAGTTTTATAAAGAGTTGAGTTGTGAAATTTTTACAGAAGGTTAATATTGGAGAAATTTGAGTTTTCCAAGTGGATTCATCCCGTTTGGATGAATACACAATTTTTGGGAATTTATCTACCAAACTGACTTGTTAGGAAGATTTTCTGAACATAGCTGAATTAGACGAATTTTAATTATTTTTGTGTTTGGATTTAAGACAAAACAAAAATAGTTGTTGTTGAGTGAATCCCAAAGAAAATTCAGTAAACATTTGGGAGGTTAACTCACTAAGTTACTATTTTAAATAAATTCGTTTTGATGGCGCACAATCTGTCCTGAAAACACAGATTGTGTATTATGTGCTTATGTGATTAATTGAGGTCTTAGGTTGTATGAAATTGATGTGTAACTGAACGTATACTTGTATAAGACACATATGGAACGTGAAGACTAATTTTAACCAACACATTCACCAACGAGTCCGTAGGGTTTACTATTGCATGTAGAATCACTAGGCGTCACATACACACTTTTGAACGTTTAAAACGTCTTGGACAAACGAGTTATATGGTGTAATGATATTACTCCTATACTCACTTAGTGACACTATTATTAGGGTGTCGGTAGCATACTTTACTTGCGGTTCGGATTTCTTATGCTTGCACATTAAGGTGAGTTTCACTACTGTTTTTCTCAAAAGCATGCGTCTCGGATTAGAGACAACTTTGGTAAACATTTTCTAGTCCATTTGGGACTACTCAGGTATGGACTCCTTGTGTGGGTCGGTTTTACGATTCCTTGTGTGGATCGGGTTTTCGGTCAGTTTAAAAACTTATTGGTCCTTTGTAATCTAAACACTCTATCATTTGAAAGTCCTTGCATATTATTGGGTTAATCGCTGGAGGCGAACGGGGTATTAGTTGATAGCGCTATTAGGTTGATGCAGCAACCTCATGTCTGAGGTGCTTGAGGCACGGGCATGAACTTCTGACCACAATTTCCGACTGGTGTTGATAGACGCCAGTCATTGAGGCAAATAACTATTTTCCTGAAGGTTTCCCAATAATTTTGTTTAGTTACATTGAGTGGGCTAGCTACCCCTGACACACTTAAACTGACAACTCTTTAACTTTTTGGTCTAGAGGACCTACGTTATTACTTACTTACGTGGTTTTTGGAAACCAGCGCGTTTGCATATTAAATTACTTTACTTTGTGAACTCACCAGCTTTATGTTGACACACGATAGCATGCTTTTGCAGGTAACTAGGAACGGAGCACAGTTAGGTCATGCATCATATCATGGGTCTCAAACATTAAACTATTTTGCACATTTACTATTTATTTGGTTTTGGGCGCGGTGTTTTGCGCAGACTTTATTTACTATTTTTCATTCGCTTCCGCTATACTATTATTGGTTTGGTTAAAACTTTAAAACTTGGTTTTTACAATAACGAACTAAATGGTTGGGCATTTAGAGTCGTTCATGTGACTTATGGCTATGGGATCCTGGTTTGTCATGCGCTTCGCGGTATAAACCCCGCAGTGGAAATTTGAGGCTGTGACACTATGAACATCATAAATAAAGTGTGTTGGACTCATGATTACTTATCAGGTCTTAAGGATAATTCCCAAAGTAACAAATGGAAAGTCGATAAAACCACATTCAAGGATGTATGCACCCCGCGAATACCATAAACGACGACTCAAAGAAATTAAGATCGAACACTACTTGAGGTATTCCTAAGGTTTAATGCTGGCTCTGTTACTCTAAATCCCTGTGTTGTTTTAGAGTAGTGTCAAAACCTTTGGATTAGTTTCGTAACATTCTAATGTGGAGAGTAGTTATCCGTATAAAACTTGTTTGAATTATATAAGTGGATCCTCACGGGAGGAGTAATTACCTTTCACAATTACTGTTATAAGAAATATTTGACGGAAAAAGAGATGTAGACGAGGTTTAATAAGAAAAATCAATATAGATAGGCCCTAACGGGGGGAGTGGAAGCGTTTGGGGTAACAGTTATAAGGAATATTTGACATGAAGAAGAAGAAAGCACCGTCGAGGTTGGTAGGAAAAATTTACACAGATAACAGAAATCAATCATACGCGAGGATAAGATTTAGGATTCTAAAGAAAAGATATGTGCCCTTGATATGGTTAAGATCAATAGAGCGTGTTTAAATGTTGAACTTTTCATGATTCTTGACAACTTGTCGCCATATCCTACACTACGAACTATAGAAAATTTTGAAGGCTTAACAATTCGACAAGTTACTGACAATATAGATAGGATTAATCACATTAATAGACATAAAATTTTGAGAGAGTAGCATGTAACCCTTGAAACGTAGTCTTATATAAGACCCTCATTTCGGAAGTTAACCCACACTATAACATAGTCCTTAAGAAAAGCTAAATATCGGAGCACACATAAAGTTCTTAGTCACCACCACCAAAAAAAAAAAAAAAAAAAAAAAAAAAAAAGCCCATAAGTAAGATACAATCATAATGCCTCTTTTTGCACAAGTTCCAAACTTGCCATCATTTTTTTATGTAAAAATACTATCAGGGTTCTGGGGAGATTACCAGTATATTTTTGAGGCATCAAAGGTGTGGTGGGTTAGCTGCGGTATACCCTATATATAAACACCAATGATGCATCGAAAACAAGACTAGAAGTCAAACCAAAAACAAACCTTATTGTAAAAAAATTCTAGTACATTTTCGGGGTTATCAGAGGTGTGGTGGGTTAGCTGCGGTACACCCTATACATAAACATCAATGGTACATCGGAAATGGGACTGGAAATTAAACCAAAGACAAACCTTAGTTTGTTGATAGTTTAAACCATTTTTTTTTCCAACTTGAACCTTAAACGTTGTGTTTAATCTCAATTCCTATCTGATGACAAGAGTCATGAAATTCCTACCATCCAATTGATCCTAAGAGATCCTGACAAATTGTAACTATTATATTGACACCCATGACTTAATAGTGGAAGATCCCCGCATAAACTGATTAGAGATAAACAGCATGCTCTAACGAGGGAAGTAAGTTACGATTACAACGAACATTATATAGGATATTACGTCAAGATCTTAGAATATAGTATGAGGTTCAAAGTGAAACCACTATAAAATACGACTTGGTTTATAAAAGAATTATGTACGAACAAGCATGTAGACCTGAACGTTGAATCCGAGTATGGAATATACTGGATGTGCAACGAGGGATAGCTCGAAAATAATTCCGAGGACGGAATTCCATTAACGGGGGGAGAATGTAACACCCCGGTTTTAGGGCCCAGAATTTTTCGCTCAATATTATCAAAATATATAATTATTAAAAGACCAAAGGTGAATAATAAACTATATGTTTTGGTGCGAAACTAAAACACGAACTATTGTAAATAAGTATTATACACATTGCGAGACCGAGCTAAAACGCGTTAACGAACCCGACACCCGCTTCATGAGTAGTCACTAAGAGGGACATGTGTTACCCTCTTGGAGGGACACATGCCCCTCCCATTTTATACGTGTCCCAAGTTTAACCCACCTTTATAATCCCTTATCTCCTGAAACAAAACAAAACCCTTCACCACTCTTATCTTACATGACACACAAATACATAATCTGGTAGAGAGAGAACCGAGAAGGAGGATGGAGGCCAGCCACCATTACAGCGGCGGAGCCACGGCGGCACTCCTCCTCCTCAGTCCGATAATACTCCCAGCGGCACACCCACCCCCACATCTACACCCCTCGTTTCTAGAGAGAGAAAGAGAGAGATGAGCGAGCGGCGGTGGCCTCTGGCTGTTCAACAGAGAAGCCAAGACGGAGCGACGGCGCGTACGACGGCGCGTCCCTGCTCTCCGACGCGTGTAGATCCCTCCTTCAGTGTTGGAGGTCCGAGGTTGCAAGACCGGATGGTTGAGCATGTAGTGTTGACTAAGGATGGAGATGGGGGTTGGATGAATGTGTGGGGTATATGATCGGGTGGAGAACTGGAGATGGACACAGACTATATGGTCAAAACAATCAACATTAGTTCTTGGGAAAGGTATAAACATATACCTAACTAATTAAGTATTTATTCAATTTCTTGTAGATTGTTGTGAACATGTACGTGAGTAACACTTGTGGACAATGAGCTTCAAATAAACATTAACCAACTATAAATAGGTGGATAACATAAAGAAATAACAATATGTTAACATCAAATACGAACAGTTGTAAATATTTATGAGGACAATTAGCTTTGGTCCAATGAGGCCTTGAATATGCATATACTACATTTGATGAAATTAGTGGGATATGAATAATATTAATAGTATATCCTATTTTGGGTTAGCTCGACATATGGAACTTTGGTCAAAAGTTATACATTTATAAAATTAGAGGGGTGGAGCTACAACCCAACGAATGGAATAAGTCCACGATAACAACTAAGGGTCCTAAGCATGTCCACACGTGTAACCGCAATACCCGGTTACACCCACTAATGTTTGTAACTATCATAGGACCTTGTGTGCAAAGGATAGATGGGCTATCAACTTGGGAATCTGTGTGACAATATGACATGATGTGAAGCGCAGCTACGGTGAGTTTCGTGTACCGTTCCCCTTTTTGTGTTTTATAAACGTTTTGGGGTGAATACATGCTTGTGTGTGTAACTAAACTGTTTGATGTGACAAGATACTTGCTGCCAGATAACCATACTGACACTCATTAACCCATGGGATTGGGCCACTTAATATGTGGGTAGTACTACTTGGGGAAACCCCCACACACAGTGGATCCGGAAGCCCGGAAAACCCTCCACTGAGGTCCACGGGGCCGTTGTGACATGTATTTTGCCAGGGGAATCCATAATGGCAGTAGATGGATTCAACGTATAGGTTTGAGGTGTCGCTTGTACATCACCATGTGTTATGTTGTGGAAACTTGTGAACTTGTTTTTGAGATGACAAACCTGTTTTGGATTTATTTAACTATTACACGGACTCACCAGCGTAATTGCTGACCCAAACTCTTTAAGCATGTGTTCAGGTACTGCAGACGGATGGATGGCAATGCGAGGTATATGCTTGTTAGATGCGAACTAGAGGTTATCATGATAGAAGATTCGGACTATAAGTGTTGCGGACTAGAGCTTCTAGAGTTATGGACATGTATAGATCAGATTAACTAGTGGATAACGATCCGCCAGCTGCTTCGACGACCGCCGCGTCTCGTCCCTGCATAGTTATTAGTTTACTTTATTTAAGTTATGTATTCATATTTTGAATTAGAAATTGTATAACATTTAAATATTTGTTATCGTTGCTTCCGTTGTGCAAGTCTGCTACCAAACTGTCGTAAGGTCCAGCCCCCTCCTGGTCGGGTTGTTACAGTTGGTATCAGAGCAACGGTTGTAACGAAATAGGATATCTCCAGATATCCTACACCACATCAGGACAACATAGAGAACTTAGCGTTTAAGGCTCTAAGACGATTCAGCTAGGAAATGCCTTGGAAATATAGAAGTCCAATGAGAGTGATGGCAAAATAAGATAAAACTTGAGTACCTGAACACTAGAATGCTTACCTGGACTTGGAAACGATATAACGAGTTAAACAAGCGTTGTTTGATACGAGAATGATGACTATAACGGAGATTACTAGAATGATTCCGTGAGGTAAATTGACGATTACATTTGACGTAATGTAATTGTGAATTTACAGGCACGAAAAAGTTCTAAGAAATCCGAAGAGTCACCGAGATTTTTAAATGGTAGCGAGGATGACGATGAACTTAAGTGAGGAAAATGGACTATGTTGGAGTTGTAATTATGACCATAGACTTATGTGAGAAAACGGACTATGATAAAGTGGTAAACTTCGGTCAACTTAGAGAATGGATAATTCGATAAGTTTTGTCTTTCAACCAATTAGTTAATGTCGAATGTATGGTTCATTATTTTATGGTTCGTGCATATGTATATGTGAATTTTTGCATTACCAGCTAGACCAAAGATAAGAGACAAACCATTGGTTACTAGAGACTTGATTGATATTGATCTTCGTAGATTTTAGATAAATAAAGTGTGTTGGACTCATGATTACTTATCAGGTCTTAAGGATAATTCCCAAAGTAACAAATGGAAAGTCGATAAAACCACATTCAAGGATGTATGCACCCCGTGAATACCATAAACGACGACTCAAAGAAATTAAGATCGAACACTACTTGAGGTATTCCTAAGGTTTAATGCAGGCTCTGTTACTCTAAATCCCTGTGTTGTTTTAGAGTAGTGTCAAAACCTTTGGATTAGTTTCGTAACATTCTAATGTGGAGAGTAGTTATCCGTATAAAACTTGTTTGAATTATATAAGTGGATCCTCACGGGAGAAGTAATTACCTTTCACAATTACTGTTATAAGAAATATTTGACGGAAAAAGAGATGTAGACGAGGTTTAATAAGAAAAATCAATATAGATAGGCCCTAACGGGGAGAGTGGAAGCGTTTGGGGTAACAGTTATAAGAAATATTTGACATGAAGAAGAAGAAAGCACCGTCGAGGTTGGTAGGAAAAATTTACACAGATAACAGAAATCAATCATACGCGAAGATAAGATTTAGGATTCTAAAGAAAAGATATGTGCCCTTGATATGGTTAAGATCAATAGAGCGTGTTTAAATGTTGAACTTTTCATGATTCTTGACAACTTGTCGCCATATCCTACACTACGAACTATAGAAAATTTTGAAGGCTTAACAATTCGACAAGTTACTGACAATATAGATAGGATTAATCACATTAATAGACAAAATTTTGAGAGAGTAGCATGTAACCCTTGAAACGTAGTCTTATATAAGACCTCATTTCGGAAGTTAACCCACACTATAATGATGATTAAATCATAATGACAACACATATGGGTTATCATATCAAGACAATGCTCCCACTATGAACATCAAAGGATGAAGAAATGGTAATCATTATCCAACGGTGTAATCATACGATGGCAATAAAGCCCATATAGGGTCCTACCATGACAAATTCTATCATATGATGAGAAGAAACCCGTATTATCACTATATGATGATTAAGTCATAATGATAACTCAAACGGGTCATCATATCAAGACAATGAAACCAATATAAACATCATAGTATGAAGAAATGGTACTCATTATCCATCGGTGTTATCATACGATGGCAATAAAGCCTAGATAGGGGTCCTACCATTTACAAATTCTATCATATGAAGAGAAGAAACCCGTAATATCCCTATATGATGATAAAAACATAATGATAACCCATACGGGTCATCGTATCAAGACAATGAAACCACTATGAACATCATAGGATGAAGAAATGGTAATCATTCTCCATAGGTGTTATCATACAATGGCAATAAAGCCCATATAGGGGTCTTACCATGAACAATTTATGTCATATGATGAGAAGAAATGGTACTCATTATCCATGGGTGTTATCATACGATGGAAATAAACCCTATATAGAGGTCCTACCATGAACAGATTCTATCATATGACGAGAAGAAACCCGTATTATCATTATATGATAATTAAATCATAATTATAACCCAAACGGGTCATCATATTAAGACAATGAAACCACTATGAACATCATTGGATGAAGAAATGGTAATCATTATCCATCGGTGTTATCATACAATGGCAATAAAGCACATATAGGGGTCCTACCATAAACAAATTATATCATATGATGAGAAGAAACCCGTATTATCATTATTTGATAATTAAATTATAACTATAACCTAAACGGGTCATCATATCAAGACAATGAAACCACTATGAACTTCATAGGATGAAGAAAAGGTACTCATTATCCATCGGTGTTATCATACAATGGCAATGTAGCCCATATAGGGGTCCTACCATGAACAAATTCAATCATATGATGAGAAGAAATCCCTATTATTATTATAGGATTATTAAATCATAATTACAACACATATGGGTTGTCATGTTAATACAATGAACCCACTATGACCATCATAGGATGAAGAACTGGTAATCATTATTCATTGGTGTTATCTTACGATGGCAATAAAGCCCATATAGGGGTCCTACCATGATGATTAAATCATAATGACAACACATACACCCGGCAAATTCTGGTTAACAACGTTGTCTAGATTAAAGTCTACCTTAGCGAGTCACGCGTATATTATACTTAACTAGGGTTAGCTAGATAGCTAGATAGGACATACGTGCATTGTGGTGAGTTAATATGTGATTACATGATTAGTGAACCTCGGACGTTGGTGAATAACGAACTTATGTGTCTCTGTGATAGTTGATGAACTTATGTGAAAACCATACGTGATTATGTGAACCTAAACGAATACGTTAATAAAAAAATCACTAAAAGTGGAGTATGAGGTTGATTAGGGTCTTAACGCATGGGGTTGCACTTGTTACGGTCCGAAATAACGAAAACGTCAAAGGATAACGCGTCTGAAAGTATTTTATAAAAGTTAAAACATGATGATTACGAAGATTAAAAGGGTCAAGCACATTGTTATATAATGAATGTTATATGTTTTGCATGATTATGCATGTTCTTGATGTTTTAGACTTCTAGGGTTTGTGAATAATGATGTTTGTGATGTATAATTAGGGTTTTGATCAGATGTGGTTCTTACTAATGTTGTATGATGATTATTAGGTGTTATTGATTGATAATATGCAACTAGGGTTTGATATAATTGATAATATTGCATGATTAGAATCTGGACAGATTCTGAATGTCGACTTGTAGGGTCTGTTTCGTGGCTTGAAAATAATTGGTTTGAGCGATTCTTTGCATGAATAGATTGTACATAGTCTTAGCTTTTTAGAATGGGCAAAATCATCTGATTTGGATGTCGTTTGATATGTTTTTGGAATTTTCATTTAAAATAGGTCAGGTCAGAATTTCGGGTATCAAACTGAGTCAACTTTGAAACATCATAAATCAAGTTTTATAAAGAGTTGAGTTGTGAAATTTTTACAGAAGGTTAATATTGGAGTAATATGAGTTTTCCAAGTGGATTCATCCGTTTGGAGGAATACACAATTTTTGGGAATTTATCTACCAAACTGACCTGTTAGGAAGGTTTTCTGAACATAGATGTATTAGACGAATTTTAATTATTTTTGTGTTTGGATTTAAGACAAAACAAAAATAGGTATTGTTAAGTGAATCCCAAAGAAAATTCAGTAAATATTTGGGAGGTTAACTCACTGATTTGCTATTTTAAATAAATTCGTTTTGATGGCGCACAATCTGTCCTAAAAACACAGATTGTGTATTATGTGCTTATGTGATTAATTGAGGTCTTAGGTGGTATGGAATTGACATGTAACTGAAGTACACTTGTCTGAGACACATACGGAATGTAGAAACTAATTGTAACCAACGTATTCACCAACGGGTCCGTAGGATTTACTTATGCATGTAGAGTCACTAGGTGTCACTTACACGCTTTTGAACATTTAAAACGCCTTGGACAAACGAGTTATATGGTGTAATGATATTACGCCTATACTCACTTAATGACACTGTTATTAGGGTGTCGGTAGCATATATTACTTGCTGTTCGGATTCTTTGCTTGCACGTTAAGGTGAGTTTACGGCCCCTCTTTTAACTGGTTTCACTTTTTGGGGGAGAAAACATGTGTTAAACTTATGTTTTGGTAACAACTGTCATACTATGGGTTTCTATGGTTTACTATACGATCTTTGGAAGTCCGGGGGAAACCATGAATGTGCGGGTTAGCACAACGGGGAAATGTGAATAGATCTATTGGGAGTGACCAACCCCGCTCGTCGACTTGGAGGGTCGGCGAGTGCATATTGTCTCAAACAGGAACAGGTTTACTATTCGGGCACAACATCTGGTTTGCGAGTTAGTAATGGTTTTCCAATCGTAGATGTAACAAAACATACGCCTAGCTAGCGTACTTTGGTTTGCAAATTGATATAGTATGGACAGGTTGAACTTGGTACTTTAATTACAAACCTGTAAACTCACCAGCATTTTTGTGCTGACGTAACTCTTACATGTTTTCTCAGGTCGCTAAGGTAGCACTACGGAACTAGGGCGCACGCGTCTGCACGGCGTCTAGTTAGGATTCCACGGTTTTCAAACATTGAATAAATTGGTTTACTTTTGGATTATGTTTTGAGAATAAGCTTCCGCTGTATTTGGGGGTTTAAACTATGTTTTTGAAATTGCATATGTTCATTTAGATTTGTTTATTGTGATCGTTGACTTGGATCCTGGTTTGTCATGCGCCTCGCGGTAAAACTCCGCAAGTGCATTTTGAGGGTGTGACATATGGGTTATCATATCAAGACAACAAAACCACTATAAACATCATAGGATGAACAAATGGTAATCAAAATCCTTCGGTGTTATCATACAATGGCAATAAAGCCCATATAGGGGTCCTACCATGAACAAATTCTATCATATGATGAGAAGAAAACCCGTATTATCATTATATGATGATTAAATCATAATGACAACACATATAGGTTATCATATCAAGACAATGCTCCCACTATGAACATCAAAGGATGAAGAAATGGTAATCATTATCCATCGGTGTAATCATGCGATGGCAATAAAGCCCATATAGGGTCCTACCATGACAAATTCTATCATATGATGAGAAGAAACCCGTATTATCACTATATGATGATTAAGTCATAATGATAACTCATACGTGTCATCATATTAAGACAATGAAACCAATATAAACATCATAGTATGAAGAAATGGTACTCATTATCCATCGGTGTTATCATACGATGGCAATAAAGCCTAGATAGGGGTCCTACCATTTACAAATTCTATCATATGAAGAGAAGAAACCCGTAATATCACTATATGATGATAAAAACATAATGATAACCCATACGGGTCATCATATCAAGACAATAAAACCACTATGAACATCATAGGATGAAGAAATGGTAATCATTCTCCATAGGTGTTATCATACAATGGGAATAAAGCCCATATAGGGGTCCTACCATGAACAATTTATGTCATATGATGAGAAGAAATGGTACTCATTATCCATGGGTGTTATCATACGATGGAAAATAAACCCTATATAGAGGTCCTACCATGAACAGATTCTATCACATGACGAGAAGAAACCCGTATTATCATTATATGATAATTAAATCATAATTATAACCCAAACGGGTCATCATATTAATTCAATGAAACCACTATGAACATCATAGGATGAAGAAATGGTAATCATTATCCATCGGTGTTATCATACAATGGCAATAAAGCACATATAGGGGTCCTACCATAAACAAATTATATCATATGATGAGAAGAAACCCGTATTATCATTATATGATAATAATAAATTATAATTATAACCTAAACGGGTCATCATATCAAGACAATGAAACCACTATGAACTTCATAGGATGAAGAAAAGGTACTCATTATACATCGGTGTTATCATACAATGGCAATGTAGCCCATATAGGGGTCCTACCATGAACAAATTCAATCATATGATGAGAAGAAATCCTATTATTATTATATGATTATTAAATCATAATTACAACACATATGGGTTGTCATATTAATAAAATGAACCCACTATGACCATCATAGGATGAAGAAATAGTAATCATTATTCATCGGTGTTATATTACGATGGCAATAAAAGCCCATATAGGGGTCCTACCATGATGATTAAATCATAATGACAACACATATGGGTTATCATATCAAGACAACAAAACCACTATAAACATCATAGGATGAAGAAATGGTAATCAAAATCCTTCGGTGTTATCATACAATGGCAATAAAGCCCATATAGGGGTCCTACCATGAACAAATTCTATCATATGATGAGAAGAAACCCATATTATCATTATATGATGATTAAATCATAATGACAACACATATGAGTTATCATATCAAGACAATGCTCGTACTATGATCATCATAGGATGAAGAAATGGTAATCATTATCCATCGATGTAATCATACGTTGGCAATAAAGCCCATATAGGGGTCCTACCATGAACAAATTCTATAATATGATGAGAAGAAACCCGTATTATCCTTATATGATTATTAAATCATAATGATAACCCATACTACATCATATGAAGACAATGAAACCACAATAAACATCATAGGATAAAGAAATGGTAATCATTATCCATCGCTGTTATCATACGATGGCAATAAAGCCTATATGGGGGTCCTACCATAAACAAATTCTATCATATGATGAGAAGAACCTCGTATTATCATTATATGATGATTAAATCATAATGACAACACATATGGGTTATCATATCAAGACAATGATCCCACTAGGAACATCATAGGATGAAGAAATGGTAATCATTATTCATCGGTGTTATCATACGTTGGCAATAAAGCCCATATAGGGGTCCTACCATGAAAAAAATCAATAATATGATGAGAAGAAACTTGTATTATCGTTATATGATGATTAAATCATATTGATAACCCATAGGGTCATCATATCAAGACAATGAACCCACTATGAACATCATAGGATGAAGAAATGGTAATCATTATCCATCGGTGTTATCATACGATGGCAATAAAGCCCATATAGGGGTCCTACCATGAACAAATTCTAACATATGATGAGAAGAACCCCGTATTTTCATTATGTGGTGATTAAATCATAATGATAACCAATATGGGTCATCATATCAAGACATTGAACACTATGAACTTCGTAGGATGAAGAAATGGTACTCATTATCCATCGGTGTTATCATACGATGGCAATAAAGCTTATATAGGGGTCCAACATGAACAAATTCTATCATATGATGAGAAGAAACCAATATTATCACTATATGATGATTAAATCACAATGACAACACATATGGTTATCATATCAAGACAATGAAACCACTATGAACATCAAAAGATGAAGAAATGGTAATCATTATCCATCGGTGTTATCATACAATGGCAATAAAGCCTAGATAGGGGTCCTACCATTTACAAATTCTATCATATGAAGAGAAGAAACCCGTATTATCACTATATGATAATTAAAACATAATGATAACCCATACGGGTCATCATATCAAGACAATGAAACCACTATGAACATCATAGGATGAAGAAATGGTAATCATTATTCATCCGTGTTATATTACGATGCCAATAAAGCCCATATAGGGGTCCTACCATGATGATTAAATCATAATGACAACACATGTGGGTTATCATATCAAGACAACAAAACTACTATAAACATCATAGGATGAAGAAATGGTAATCAAAATCCTTCGGTGTTATCATACAATGGCAATAAAGCCCATATAGGGGTCCTACCATGAACAATTTATGTCATATGATGAGAAGAAATGGTACTCATTATCCATGGGTGTTATCATACGATGGAAATAAACCCTATATAGAGGTCCTACCATGAACAGATTCTATCACATGACGAGAAGAAACCCGTATTATCATTATATGATAATTAAATCATAATTATAACCCAAACGGGTCATCATATTAATTCAATGAAACCACTATGAACATCATAGGATGAAGAAATGGTAATCATTATCCATCGGTGTTATCATACAATGGCAATAAAGCACATATAGGGGTCCTACCATAAACAAATTATATCATATGATGAGAAGAAACCCGTATTATCATTATATGATAATTAAATTATAATTATAACCTAAACGGGTCATCATATCAAGACAATGAAACCACTATGAACTTCATAGGATGAAGAAAAGGTATTCATTATCCATCGGTGTTATCATACAATGGCAATGTAGCCCATATAGGGGTCCTACCATGAACATATTCAATCATATGATGAGAAGAAATCCCTATTATTATTATTATATGATTATTAAATCATAATTACAACACATATGGGTTGTCATATTAATACAATGAACCCACCCACTATGACCATCATAGGATGAAGAAATGGTAATCATTATTCATCGGTGTTATCTTACGATGGCAATAAAGCCCGTATAGGGGTCCTACCATGATGATTAAATCATAATGACAACACATATGAGTTATCATATCAAGACAATGCTCCTACTATGAACATCATAGGATGAAGAAATGGTAATCATTATCCATCTGTGTAATCATACGTTGGCAATAAAGCCCATATAGGGGTCCTACCATGAACAAATTCTATCATATGATGAGAAGAAACCCATATTATCATTATATGATGATTAAATAATAATGACAACACATATAGGTTATCATATCAAGACAATGCTCCCAATATGAACATCAAAGGATGAAGAATTGGTAATCATTATCCATCGGTGTAATCATACGATGGCAATAAAGCCCATACAGGGGTCCTACCATGACAAATTCTATCATATGATGAGAAGAAACCCGTATTATCACTATATGATGATTAAGTCATAATGATAACTCATACGGGTCATCATATCAAGACAATGAAACCATTATAAACATCATAGTATGAAGAAATGGTACTCATTATCCATCGGTGTTATCATACAATGGCAATAAAGCCTAGATAGGGGTCCTACCGTTTACAAATTCTATCATATGAAGAGAAGAAACCCGTAATATCACTAAATGATGATAAAAAATAATGATAACCCATACGGGTCATCATATCAAGATAATGAAACCACTATGAACATCATAGGATGAAGAAATGGTAATCATTCTCCATAGGTGTTATCATACAATGGCAATAAAGCCCATATAGGGGTCCTACCATGAACAATTTATGTCATATGATGAGAAGAAATGGTACTCATTATCCATGGGTGTTATCATATGATGGAAATAAACCCTATATAGGGTCCTACCATGAACAGATTCTATCATATGACGAGAAGAAACCCGTATTATCATTATATGATAATTAAATCATAATTATAACCCAAACGGGTCATCATATTAATTCAATGAAACCACTATGAACATCATAGGATGAAGAAATGGTAATCATTATCCATCGGTGTTATCATACATTGGCAATAAAGCACATATAGGGGTCCTACCATAAACAAATTATATCATATGATGAGAAGAAACCCGTATTATCATTATATGATAATTAAATTATAATTATAACCTAAACGGGTCATCATATCAAGACAATGAAACCACAATGAACTTCATAGGATGAAGAAAAGGTACTCATTATCCATCGGTGTTATCATACAATGGCAATGTAGCCCATATAGGGGTCCTACCATGAACAAATTCAATCATATGATGAGAAGAAATCCCTATTATTATTATATGATTATTAAATCATAATTACAACACATATGGGTTGTCATATTAATACAATGAACCCACTATGACCATCATAGGATGAAGAAATGGTAATCATTATTCATCGGTGTTATCTTACGATGGCAATAAAGCCCGTATAGGGGTCCTACCATGATGATTAAATCATAATGACAACACATATGAGTTATCATATCAAGACAATGCTCCTACTATGAACATCATAGGATGAAGAAATGGTAATCATTATCCATCTGTGTAATCATACGTTGGCAATAAAGCCCATATAGGGGTCCTACCATGAACAAATTCTATCATATGATGAGAAGAAACCCGTATTATCATTATATGATGATTAAATAATAATGACAACACATATAGGTTATCATATCAAGACAATGCTCCCACTATGAACATCAAAGGATGAAGAAATGGTAATCATTATCCATCGGTGTAATCATACGATGGCAATAAAGCCCATATAGGGGTCCTACCATGACAAATTCTATCATATGATGAGAAGAAACCCGTATTATCACTATATGATGATTAAGTCATAATGATAACTCATACGGGTCATCATATCAAGACAATGAAACCATTATAAACATCATAGTATGAAGAAATGGTACTCATTATCCATCGGTGTTATCATACGATGGCAATAAAGCCTAGATAGGGGTCCTACCATTTACAAATTCTATCATATGAAGAGAAGAAACCCGTAATATCATTATATGATGATAAAAACATAATGATAACCCATACGGGTCATCATATCAAGATAATGAAACCACTATGAACATCATAGGATGAAGAAATGGTAATCATTCTCCATAGGTGTTATCATACAATGGCAATAAAGCCCATATAGGGGTCCTACCATGAACAATTTATGTCATATGATGAGAAGAAATGGTACTCATTATCCATGGGTGTTATCATATGATGGAAATAAACCCTATATAGAGGTCCTACCATGAACAGATTCTATCATATGACGAGAAGAAAACCCGTATTATCATTATATGATAATTAAATCATAATTATAACCCAAACGGGTCATCATATTAATTCAATGAAACCACTATGAACATCATAGGATGAAGAAATGGTAATCATTATCCATCGGTGTTATCATACATTGGCAATAAAGCACATATAGGGGTCCTACCATAAACAAATTATATCATATGATGAGAAGAAACCCGTATTATCATTATATGATAATTAAATTATAATTATAACCTAAACGGGTCATCATATCAAGACAATGAAACCACTATGAACTTCATAGGATGAAGAAAAGGTACTCATTATCCATCGGTGTTATCATACAATGGCAATGTAGCCCATATAGGGGTCCTACCATGAACAAATTCAATCATATGATGAGAAGAAATCCCTATTATTATTATATGATTATTAAATCATAATTACAACACATATGGGTTGTCATATTAATACAATGAACCCACTATGACCATCATAGGATGAAGAAATGGTAATCATTATTCATCGGTGTTATCTTACGATGGCAATAAAGCCCGTATAGGGGTCCTACCATGATGATTAAATCATAATGACAACACATATGAGTTATCATATCAAGACAATGCTCCTACTATGAACATCATAGGATGAAGAAATGGTAATCATTATCCATCTGTGTAATCATACGTTGGCAATAAAGCCCATATAGGGGTCCTACCATGAACAAATTCTATCATATGATGAGAAGAAACCGTATTATCATTATATGATGATTAAATAATAATGACAACACATATAGGTTATCATATCAAGACAATGCTCCCACTATGAACATCAAAGGATGAAGAAATGGTAATCATTATCCATCGGTGTAATCATACGATGGCAATAAAGCCCATATAGGGGTCCTACCATGACAAATTCTATCATATGATGAGAAGAAACCCGTATTATCACTATATGATGATTAAGTCATAATGATAACTCATACGGGTCATCATATCAAGACAATGAAACCATTATAAACATCATAGTATGAAGAAATGGTACTCATTATCCATCGGTGTTATCATACGATGGCAATAAAGCCTAGATAGGGGTCCTACCATTTACAAATTCTATCATATGAAGAGAAGAAACCCGTAATATCACTATATGATGATAAAAACATAATGATAACCCATACGGGTCATCATATCAAGATAATGAAACCACTATGAACATCATAGGATGAAGAAATGGTAATCATTCTCCATAGGTGTTATCATACAATGGCAATAAAGCCCATATAGGGGGTCCTACCATGAACAATTTATGTCATATGATGAGAAGAAATGGTACTCATTATCCATGGGTGTTATCATATGATGGAAATAAACCCTATATAGAGGTCCTACCATGAACAGATTCTATCATATGACGAGAAGAAACCCGTATTATCATTATATGATAATTAAATCATAATTTAACCCAAACGGGTCATCATATTAATTCAATGAAACCACTATGAACATCATAGGATGAAGAAATGGTAATCATTATCCATCGGTGTTATCATACATTGGCAATAAAGCACATATAGGGGTCCTACCATAAACAAATTATATCATATGATGAGAAGAAACCCGTATTATCATTATATGATAATTAAATTATAATTATAACCTAAACGGGTCATCATATCAAGACAATGAAACCACTATGAACTTCATAGGATGAAGGAAAAGGTACTCATTATCCATCGGTGTTATCATACAATGGCAATGTAGCCCATATAGGGGTCCTACCATGAACAAATTCAATCATATGATGAAAGAAATCCCTATATTATTATATGATTATTAAATCATAATTACAACACATATGGGTTGTCATATTAATAAAATGAATCCACTATGACCATCATAGGATGAAGAAATGGTAATCATTATTCATCGGTGTTATATTACGATGGCAATAAAGCCCATATAGGGGTCCTACCATGATGATTAAATCATAATGACAACACATATGGGTTATCATATCAAGACAACAAAACCACTATAAACATCATAGGATGAAGAAATGGTAATCAAAATCCTTCGGTGTTATCATACAATGGAAATAAAGCCCATATAGGGGTCCTACCATGAACAAATTCTATCATATGATGAGAAGAAAACCCATATTATCATTATATGATGATTAAATCATAATGACAACACATATGAGTTATCATATCAAGACAATGATCCTACTAGGAACATCATAGGATGAAGAAATGGTAATCATTATTCATCGGTGTTATCATACGTTGGCAATATAGCCCATATAGGGGTCCTACCATGAAAAAATTCAATAATATGATGAGAAGAAACTTGTATTATCGTTATATGATGATTAAATCATATTGAAAACCCATAGGGGTCATCATATCAAGACAATGAACCCACTATGAACATCATAGGATGAAGAAATGGTAATCATTATCCATCGGTGATATCATACGATGGCAATAAAGTCCATATAGGGGTCCTACCATGAACAAATTCTATCATATGATGAGAAGAAACCCATATTATCATTATATGATGATTAAATAATAATGACAACACATATAGGTTATCATATCAAGACAATGCTCCCACTATGAACATCAAAGGATGAAGAATTGGTAATCATTATCCATCGGTGTAATCATACGATGGCAATAAAGCCCATACAGGGGTCCTACCATGACAAATTCTATCATATGATGAGAAGAAACCCGTATTATCACTATATGATGATTAAGTCATAATGATAACTCATACGGGTCATCATATCAAGACAATGAAACCATTATAAACATCATAGTATGAAGAAATGGTACTCATTATCCATCGGTGTTATCATACGATGGCAATAAAGCCTAGATAGGGGTTCCTACCGTTTACAAATTCTATCATATGAAGAGAAGAAACCCGTAATATCACTAAATGATGATAAAAACATAATGATAACCCATACGGGTCATCATATCAAGATAATGAAACCACTATGAACATCATAGGATGAAGAAATGGTAATCATTCTCCATAGGTGTTATCATACAATGGCAATAAAAGCCCATATAGGGGTCCTACCATGAACAATTTATGTCATATGATGAGAAGAAATGGTACTCATTATCCATGGGTTTTATCATATGAAGGAAATAAACCCTATATAGAGGTCCTACCCATGAACAGATTCTATCATATGACGAGAAGAAAACCCGTATTATCATTATATGATAATTAAATCATAATTATAACCCAAACGGGTCATCATATTAATTCAATGAAACCACTATGAACATCATAGGATGAAGAAATGGTAATCATTATCCATCGGTGTTATCATTACATTGGCAATAAAGCACATATAGGGTCCTACCATAAACAAATTATATCATATGATGAGAAGAAACCCGTATTATCATTATATGATAATTAAATTATAATTATAACCTAAACGGGTCATCATATCAAGACAATGAAACCACAATGAACTTCATAGGATGAAGAAAAGGTACTCATTATCCATCGGTGTTATCATACAATGGCAATGTAGCCCATATAGGGTCCTACCATGAACAAATTCAATCATATGATGAGAAGAAATCCCTATTATTATTATATGATTATTAAATCATAATTACAACACATATGGGTTGTCATATTAATACAATGAACCCACTATGACCATCATAGGATGAAGAAATGGTAATCATTATTCATCGGTGTTATCTTACGATGGCAATAAAGCCCGTATAGGGGTCCTACCATGATGATTAAATCATAATGACAACACATATGAGTTATCATATCAAGACAATGCTCCTACTATGAACATCATAGGATGAAGAAATGGTAATCATTATCCATCTGTGTAATCATACGTTGGCAAATAAAGCCCATATAGGGGTCCTACCATGAACAAATTCTATCATATGATGAGAAGAAACCCGTATTATCATTATATGATGATTAAATAATAATGACAACACATATAGGTTATCATATCAAGACAATGCTCCCACTATGAACATCAAAGGATGAAGAAATGGTAATCATTATCCATCGGTGTAATCATACGATGGCAATAAAGCCCATATAGGGGTCCTACCATGACAAATTCTATCATATGATGAGAAGAAAACCGTATTATCACTATATGATGATTATTCATAATGATAACTCATACGGGTCATCATATCAAGACAATGAAACCATTATAAACATCATAGTATGAAGAAATGGTACTCATTATCCATCGGTGTTATCATACGATGGCAATAAAGCCTAGATAGGGGTCCTAACCATTTACAAATTCTGTCATATGAAGAGAAGAAACCCGTAATATCACTATATGATGATAAAAACATAATGATAACCCATACGGGTCATCATATCAAGATAATGAAACCACTATGAACATCATAGGATGAAGAAATGGTAATCATTCTCCATAGGTGTTATCATACAATGGCAAATAAAGCCCATATAGGGGTCCTACATGAACAATTTATGTCATATGATGAGAAGAAATGGTACTCATTATCCATGGGTGTTATCATATGATGGAAATAAACCCTATATAGAGGTCCTACCATGAACAGATTCTATCATATGACGAGAAGAAACCCGTAAATCATTATATGATAATTAAATCATAATTATAACCCAAACGGTCATCATATTAATTCAATGAAACCACTATGAACATCATAGGATGAAGAAATGGTAATCATTATCCATCGGTGTTATCATACATTGGCAATAAAGCACATATAGGGGTCCTACCATAAACAAATTATATCATATGATGAGAAGAAACCCGTATTATCATTATAATGATAATTAAATTATAATTATAACCTAAAACGGGTGTTCATATCAAGACAATGAAACCACTATGAACTTCATAGGATGAAGAAAAGGTACTCATTATCCATCGGTTGTTATCATACAATGGCAATGTAGCCCATATAGGGTCCTACCATGAACAAATTCCATCATATGATGAGAAGAAATCCCTATTATTATTATATGATTATTAAATCATAATTACAACACATATGGGTTGTCATATTAATACAATGAACCCACTATGACCATCATAGGATGAAGAAATGGTAATCATTATTCATCGGTGTTATCTTACAATGGCAATAAAGCCCGTATAGGGGTCCTACCATGATGATTAAATCATAATGACAACACATATGAGTTATCATATCAAGACAATGCTCCTACTATGAACACATAGGATGAAGAAATGGTAATCATTATCCATCTGTGTAATCATACGTTGGCAATAAAGCCCATATAGGGGTCCTACCATGAACAAATTCTATCATATGATGAGAAGAAACCCGTATTATCATTATATGATGATTAAATAATAATGACAACACATATAGGTTATCATATCAAGACAATGCTCCCACTATGAACATCAAAGGATGAAGAAATGGTAATCATTATCCATCGGTGTAATCATACGATGGCAATAAAGCCCATATAGGGTTCCTACCATGACAAATTCTATCTATATGAGAAGAAACCGTATTATCACTATATGATGATTAAGTCATAATGATAACTCATACGGGTCATCATATCAAGACAATGAAACCATTATAAACATCATAGTATGAAGAAATGGTACTCATTATCCATCGGTGTTATCATACGATGGCAATAAAGCCTAG
>JAUTDX010003840.1:0-36291 GCA_030844895.1 Ambrosia x helenae | reverse complement strand
TTAATCACAGCAAGATCCTAGCAAGATCATACAACCATCACACGATTTGGAGGAAAACTTAAAATTAAACTTACACCTTTTGAGTTTTGACCACGTTAAATTTCCCATTGAGGATATATTTTTGACCCATAAAAGCTCAATGATTTGATGTATTCTACATTTTTTACCAACCTGGGACATCACCTTGATAGACTCATCCCTTCCCGAGTTCGAATCCGAGCATCAGTGAGTATTGCACCCTCTCGGCCCGAAGGCCTTAAATCACATATTTTGCAAGTGGAGAGGATTGATCCTTGGACCTCTCGGCCGGAAATCCACGCAAACGTGTTTAAACCCTCCCCATCTCCGACCAACTGGGCTGCTATCTTGTGTATCGGCAAGCTCTTGTCGTGTTGAACACTACTTCATTTCTCGCTCTCCACAATGTACAACAAATATGTAGGATCGACTTCGGGTCACCCGACAATCACGAGCTTTACTGTTTAGAGTGCGGAATCCACTAAACAGGTCAGACAACAAAAACGACTATGAAACTAAGATAAACGAAGCATCAAACACACACAAAATACAGTTAAAAGGTTGTATTGATTGATTAAAATAGAGCTCAGGTGTTTACAGGACAATCTCAGACCTTTAGACTTTGGGTAGGGTGCTTGGGGAATGTGTGATGTGACACTTGATCTTAGGGTAATGATTGGAGGCTTTTAAACCGTCACACTCGTCCAGGGCCCTTAGGGCGAGTAGAAACCATACATGCGATTAGAAGGGGCGATTAGGAACGTACTCGCCCTAACCGACTTGATTCCAAGGTACTCGCCCTAAGAAGTCCTACTCGCCTGTTTCTGCCAAACATGCCAAAACGACTTGTAAACACACCCAAGCACCCATAATCCATACCAAACATCACCTATACTGGCTAGGGACATAGTGTACTAACAGACTCCCCTTGGACCTAGCTAGTATGATTACAAAAGACAAAACTTCAAACAGAAAACAGCAAAAAACTATACAGACATCAAAACTAACAAACTAACAAAAACTAGCTGCAACAGCTTCAATCTTCACTTCTTCGCAGTCCTGATCCTCGTAAGTTTCGACTAGTCGCATCGAGCATGAATCTTGTGCGCATGACAGAACCGAATCACTCTTTGAAACTTGATCGCTTGTTCGGCTTCTGACTGAATGTGCTGAATGGGATACATGAACAACGTCTCTACATCAGCTTCTGACAGGTTTATCAGCCACATAGGATCCCATATCCAGAACTTAGGAGAGAAGTTCTATTCTAGAGGTGCTATCGGGATCCTTGACATACACTCTGGCGGCTTGATCTTGTGCTCCCAGATGGGATTACCTGTCCTAGGATGAATCTTGGAAGTCTGATAGGATCGAGGATACTGAGGAGTGAATGGCCTCCAACCTTCATTGCTTTCCTGTTCGATAATGTTGAAGAAGCTTTCAAAACCTGGACACTTCTCATAATACAGAGGTTGCCTTAGACGTACCAGATCACGAACATACCAGAATGGAAGGATTTTTATCTTGATATACTGATTAACGTAGAGAAGCTCTGCCATCCATTTGATACTGAAAACCTTAGCATGCTCTATGTACGCCCAAGCAATGACATTCCCAGACATCTTCGATATTCTTTTCTTGAATGCTGAAGCTTGAACCAGAGACTTCTTTACAGTACGAGGTGTCACTGATGGATACCATTGAGAACAGAGTCTCATGATACGCTCGGTCTTAGATAAAACCTCTTCAGGATAGGAGGTTGCTCCACGTTCAGCTTTTCCTCTGCTTCATTCACCATCTCTTCAGTAATATCAGGCACCCCTGTGGAGGAATTGTCAACAACATATTCAGGGGTTTTCACATGAGATCCTGCTTCCATCTCCATCTCATTGTGATCTGAATCTAACTCAGGAGTGGTCTGACCAGCATCAGCAGGTAAACCGCAAACTTTAGCTATGTCCTTCCCGAGAGATTTCAGGTGGGATCTCTCCTTCTTCTAACTCTTCTTCCACTCCTGCTAGCTGAGCAAACTTCAGAGGGTTCTCGAAATCATCAATGTGAAACAAATTCCTCAGAGGTTCACAAACATCAAGTGGGACTACCCTTGTTGAAGATAATCATTTAGGCGCTTTATCTGCTCAGCCAAAGACTCCCCTTTAGACGAAGAACCCGCCTTCGGGATCCTTGTATTGAGTGTCGTGGGCTTTCTTTCCTCTCCTTTCTTGTGCATTGATGATGACCCACCACCACCTGTGGTTCCAGGATCATCACCACTTGCATTACCACCATCATTACCATCATTACCATTATCATCATCATCATCATCATCATCATCATCATCATTATCATCATTTTCATCGTCATCATCCTCCTCATCCTCATCCTTATCTACTTCCTCTTCTTCCTCATCATTCCCAGAACCAGCTGCAGACCCTGAGGTACCTGTGAGTCTAGGTGATCTTTAGTTAACTTGTCAACCCTTTCCCTCAGTTGCTTGGTTTCGGCCTTGTATTCCTCAATTCTTTGTTCGTTGTTAACATTTGCAAGCTGCAACTGGTTGCACTGAGTCTCAACATTGGTCAATCTAGCCACAGTGTCTTGGTTTGATTGAACCAAACGCTGGTTTGATTCTACTACCTGCTGATTGGATTCAACAAGTTGCTGATTTGACAGTTGGAGCAACTTATTTGATGCTTGCACCTCCTTGCTAATCCTGATTGTCTCACTTAGCAGCTCAATCATACCCTTCTCATTGTCTTCTATAGTAGATACCTTTCCTCTCAGCTCAGAAATCTCACGCGTCTAAGTACTCACAATTGACATAAGTTCTTGTACTTGACGCTGAAGTTGTTCATTAGTTGCTGGAGCCGAGGAGGAAGAAGACTGTGTGGCTGAAGTTGATGCTGAGGGTTATGAAAACGGTTGTGCCTTCAGATTCTTCAATGTACCACCCACTGTACCGGACACTAACGGTTGAGAAGATGCTTCCGCACAAGCAGTAGCTGAGACGGACTCAGTGAAGACTACAGCTGATGGCATTGGCATAGTAATTCCTGCAGAAATCGCTGCACCTACTATTGTTATTGTTGCTGTTGTTGTTGTTGTTGCTGCTGAAATAACAAGCATAGAAGTCTGAACAGCATCAGAAAGTCTCCCAAATCTTGTTTTCTTTCTTATAGGTTTCTCAGGAGATCTTTGAGACATCCCTTTACCATGACTCTTAGCCTTAGTCTTTGATTTCCCCAAGGGCGGAGTAGAGGGCTCAGCATCTATATCTGCCATCTGATCATCTGGATCCACTGTAAAGTTAGGATCCTCAGCTAGACTCTTCTTCTCTGCCTATCTCTTCTTTCTCTCAGCCGCTTTACGAGCTTTAGTACCGCTGAATCATCTGAATCTATGCTCTCTGAATCAGTATCACTTGTGACATTTACTGGAGCATCTTCGTCTACAATAGATTTCCCCTTCAGACGGTGGCTCCTGGGTCTCCAGAAAATCTGTGTCGAATAGATCATCTTGAGTAGCAGCAGCTCCAGAGTGCTGCATGGAATGTTCGTAACCCAACTCAGTAGAATCACGACCTATATATCGCCTTCCTTAAACGTTCGCCTCTGAATAACAAAGTCATCTTCAGAATCACTGTCTTCATGTCTCCATTTGTGCGCAAAGGTGGTTCATAATTTACTTTGCTCAAATGACCAAACAGTCGTCTGTTCTTAGGCTGCTTCTCCTTTGGTTGACCCTTGAATATTAACATCCTCCCATTTCCCTTTCGTTGATATGAGTTGAGCAAGACACTGTAGCTCATTTTTCAGTAAATCTGGCACTTGATTGTCAATAATCATCTGAAGAAACTGAGGATATACAATGAATGGACTCTTCGTCGTCTTTGTCTGAATAACTTCTTTAAGATGGTGCATAATCATCCCAGAGAAGTTGAACGGCTTGCTAGAGTCAACGCTACTACAGTTGATGCTAATGTATCCTTGATCGCGTCAAAAGTCGCCTTTTCTAGGACCAAGGCGTTTTAGAACAACGTGTATAAGATACTTAAACGGTGGCGACACGTTTCCCTTTTGCAGCATTTCATTCGTTGTAACCTTCGCATTGTACTTCAAACGAAGAAAACCGCCACGGATAAGAATGGATTCAAAAGTAATAGGATCATCGGATGAATCTTCAAATCGGAGTTCTTCTCGAATAATCTGTTATGAGATAAGTACTTCCTTGCCTTGAATCTGACTCTTGATAATGGTGGGCGTGACCGTGCAATCTACTTCGGCGTTGTGGTAGAACTCACGAAGTATGTCCTGTAAGGCACATGTTGCTTGGAAATAGCATATATAATCCTTGAGCGCTTCAAGAACTCGATCATCCCCTCAAACACCTTGTTTTTGTCCTTGTCAATGGGACCAAGGAAAGCATAGACATTGTTCTCAGGCAAAGTATCCCAATTCATGATTCTGAACACACAAGCAAAGTATTAGATCATTAAAAACAACAAAAACGGACAAAAAGTGACCAAATTTGCTGAACAGACTGCAACAGGCGATTAGGAACACCTAATCGCCCCTAAATCACATGAGTGGCTCCTACTCGCCTGTTAATAGGCACGAGTAGCACTAATCGTGTTACTGTTCACGCGAGTAGCATTGCTACTCGCCTGACCAGGTCTGACGTTCAACAAATTTGTGCAAAATTGATATGGGTCGATTTGGGTTGAGATTTTTGTGTATTTATGTTCTAACATGGCCGATAATCAAACCCTATTCAAGATTTTCCAATAACAAAACAAATTTAGGATCCTATTGATTAGTTAGGGTCGGTTAGGGTTTCAGTTTATAAATCATCGATTTAACCCTAAAAAACAGCATGATATGGTTTGAAATTTGGACCGAGTATTACCTAAATGATGCTTAACAAGATTCCACAATAAAAAATTCACGGGCAACAAAAGTGGGGATATCGTTTATGAGGGAATACAAGGCAACAGTTAATATTTTGAAAGTTATGATAAAAAATTTCTAACTGTTGTATATAAGGGGGTTGCTACTCGCTTGCACTGTAGAGGCGAGTAGGTTGTTAAATGTCCCAGCTATACACGAGTACAATTGCTACTCGCCTGATAATACACACGAGTATAAAGGTACTCGCCTATTCCCAAACAATTACTCCTTAACTCCTTTTAAATTCCTAATCGTGTCCACCACACACGATTAGGATGTATATCACACGAGTAGAGGTGCTAATCGCCCTTAAAACAAGCAATTAGACTTCCTAATCGTGTGTATTCACTGAATTAAAAAAATGCCCTTGAATTTTCAAAATTGACATTTTTAACCCTGAGAAGTTAAAACATGAATTTTCACCCCAGTTTTTCACAAGTGATTCATATTCCGATTCAGAAGACTTTTAAAATTTTCAACTTTTACTCCCCGATACTTGAGAAAGCACGGTTTTGACCCGGAAAAAATCAAGTTTTGAATAGTTGCATTTCCAGCTTTTATTTCTGAAAGGATTAAGATTACAATGGATTAACGTTCCAACATCAATAATCAGAATGAAAGAAAGACAAAATCTTTTTGGATTTTTCAAGATAATCAAACAGAAATTTAAAATGCAGGAAATGTAAAACTATTCACAAGCATCTTTTTGTGAGTTTCATTTGTTAGGGAATCATATCAGTGCACGGACTAAACTGGAACCCTTGTTTTTTCTCAGTACATTTCACTTTTTACCAATAAGCATCCTACAACAACTGCCAATATTGTTGTCCACCTAAACTCAAAATCAAGTTTTATCGCTAGGCACTTTAGATACGTTAAGGTAGTATTAGTACTGATGTACATGGTGTTCCCCGCCACGTGACACATTTTCGTATCAAGGCATGCACAAAGCTTCCTCGTAACCGGTGAATAAGCTGTTGTCATCCATCTTTACAAGGAATGGACTCAGTGGTGATCAGGTCTGCATGAACGCTGCAGCAAAGAGACCAGTGAGATCCAGACCAGGGTTCAAGTCAAATACCGTTGATTGATTTATCAATACGATGCTTTAGGTATATGATTTGATACCTTAGAGCGAATTCTCAATGAGAATTAGGGTTTTGGCATTTCGAATCTTTTTGCTCTTTTAGGATTCTCAGACGTCTCTTGATCAGAATTTATTCTATTTTTATGTTTTTCTTTTCTTTTTCTAGGAAATGACATAGAGGTACCTCAGTTGTAGGCTCCGAACCCAACGTACGACACATGTGCCACTCCTTTTTATTCTGAGAGACGTCCAGTTCACCCCGGATGTACCAACCTCTTAAAGACCAAGAAACCTCGGATTTTGGCATTCTATCAAATGAGATTTCGGTACCAAGACCATATGCCAACGCACGTTGATCCACACAAGTTTCAGTTGATTTAGGTTTATTTCACAATGCTGAACTTGGAAATGATTTTGAGCCTACTGGCACTACTTATCGATTCCAATTCTTTTATAATTTCTAAAGGATCCAGATAGTCCACTGATGAGTGCATATCATTTTCCCTTTTTCACCAAATGTAAACTCGATTTTTTTGAATTTTTCATATGTTTTTGTATTTTTCTGATTTTTCTCCCCTAAAAATCTAAAAAATTGCGAAAAGACAACAACCCTCCTTTTAAAATAACTCTATTTCTTTTGCAAATCAAACATCAAGAACCTTGATTAATTAACAACAGCCCTTTAAATCACAGACCAAAATAAACAACCATCATCCTAAATCACACATCAAAATTAACATGAGAACCCTATTAATTTCAACCAATAATCATATATGAAAACATATGCACATATCTAGGAGGAATTAGGTAGACTGTACATGTTTGGAGGTCTTCTACGAGAGAGAATATTAGGTACAATCTTGAATTTAGAATTTTAGGTTAACTCCTTTACTAATTTTCCTTTTATCCAACTATTTATCTTATTTTAAATATAAATAATCTTTATTAATATGCATTTTCTTTGATATTAAAATTTAACGCCAAATAAAACGGGAGGTATATTTTCTTTGAAATAAAAAGTTAATGTCAATTAAAACGGACCTCAAAGCAAGGACCGAAAATTGAAACATTACAACAAATACATGGGCGATTTAATCCAATCTACCCAAGAAAAATCCAAAAGTTTAGACCTATTCTTGAACCAAAAGAAGGACATACTTTTAATATCAAAGAAAATACACCTCCCGGACTTCGCCTTGTGTTGAAATGTCTTTTCGTTTCAAGCGATCCATAAACACCAACAAGAAGTAACAATAATGCAATGTATTATCCTTTTCCTCCATTTATTGTTAGGCGCCTCTTTATATATCTCAAGAAGATCTCGAACACTATAAGCATAAATGCGGCCTAAATCGCACAAAGTCGCAACACTCCACTGATTCGACACCCCAGTCGCACATCGAACACATTATCGGGTCTACCTGCATATTCCGCTTGATTAGTTCCGACTTAATATTATCAAACTTATAAATATTGGCTGGCGTTAAATCTTAAAAAAAGGTTAGACTGTATTATATCATAATTGGTTGTAATAGATCATGTATGTCATGAATCATAATAGCTCTTAATGGAGCAGTTGTAGTAAGTCAAATTACGTAGTAAAGGGCGATAACATATCATACAAGTTTTAATGCCCATCATTGGCTCTAGTTGGCCATAACTCAAACCACTTTATTTTTAGATGGTCAAATCACCCGATTAGGCATTTGCCTTTGATACCAAAGTCAAGAGTATGAATCCAGTGGTTGACATATTACTGCCAAGTTGAACCTATGTCACGGGCGTTTGATCACCCAATTCGAACCACTTAACCGCTAGTATCCCTAGTGGACCACCAATGACCTAGGTGACCTTATCTAGGTGACCTTATTTATCCTAATTAATCAATAACAAACATTACTAACCATAATTGACCAATAATGATCTGAATAACATATTCAAATTTAATTAATAATATTGGTGAGCCGAGCTCGTGTTGAGTTTTTGCTCGTTTAAGCTATTGAAGCGAGCTCGAGTCGAGCTTATAGGTCATTTAAAATTTATTTTTGAATTACCTCGACTCGAGACGATCCGAGCTCTTAGGTTTTACTTTCGAGCCGAGCTCAATCTCTAAATAGTAGGCTCGACTCGTTTACACCCCTCAGTCAATGAATTTTATGAATAATATAAAACTATATAATAATTTTTACCGTTAAAAAAGATACAAACTCCCCAACTTCATCCCTAAAATTGAGAGCTAATAACCCATCAGTCATCCCTAACATCTATCCAAACCCTACCATTGATCGAGTGATACAGAGGCAATCCAAGGTAACCACCATCGATCCAATTCACCATTAGTTTTGATTGTTATGGATTAGTTTCAAAAAACACACAGATACAATTATTCATCTTTTCTTCATGTTTTGTGTCTTCAAGTATTAACTTTTCATCGTCTGAAAAGATAGAGAGATGAAAAGGTTAATAGATGATAAAGCAACAAGGCAGGTAGTTCAGTAGATTTCTATATGTACCGTTAAAGGTACTAGCTTTCTTCTTTACTGGAGATTGCGTGTCTTCTGTGCAGAATGCATCAAGAACAGAGACAGGGATGGGTTGTTCCGTTGTATGTTTGGCACGGTCGGCTATACACTTAGTTTTAGTCATTTAGCTGGTGACTGATATAACGCTAGCTATTGGTGATGATAAATGGTCGAAGTTAGAGAAAAACTTCTTAATTTAGTTTTTAGCATATCAAACTTTGTACATAAGTACTATTTCTCTACTGATTCAGTTTCAAAGTCAAAATTAAGCGCGTGTTTGTTCTTTAATACTTTAATATATATAGTTAGGTGATAATAAGGCTGCTGAAACAGTGGTTTTGAACTTTAAAGTTCAGTTGGAGATAAAAACAATATGAACATGTGTTGTGGCTGTTTGTTGAGCGCTTAGATTAACGCCTGGTCAAGTAAGTTGCATTACGCCTAGGGCAAGACAGGAACCAGAAACCTCTTAAGTACAGTTTAAAACAGGGTGGTTGGGTTTTGCTCAACAGTAGGGTAAACAAACTATATATCAAGTTACACAAAACACATTTTTTTTCTGATTTAATTGGTTTTTTTTGGGGCTATTTTGTAACAGTTTAAGGACGTTTGGTGTTTTTTTTTTCTTTTTGCTGTTCTGCTGCTGTTTAGGAGATGCTGTTTTGCTGCTGGTGCCTGGTTTGTTGCCGTTCTGCTGTTGTTTTAATGTTGATATGTTGTTTCATGTTTAGGAGATGTTTTTTTTTCCTGTTTGATGTTGATTTGTTGTTGTGTTTTAGCAAGTTTAGTGTGTATGGGTGACAATGAGGCAATCACTACAATACTAAATATAAACAGCCCCTCGACTAAGTATAAACTAGCTTTCAAAGATGAAGCAAGTACTCATATTAATTCCATGTCTCCATGTTTCCGAGCCCTGCACGTATGATGTAATTGAGTCGTTTTCAAAACATCTCCAATACAGTTCTTGTGCTTCAAACATTAGAGATATTTTCTTTTGACTTTGTGGTCAAACTTGTTATTTGACTAAACTGTTAAGGATTTGTTAGAACATAGAATTTAATATATTGTAATAGGGGTGCGCACAATTAAGACTACTTATTCTTCCTGATCCAGTGACCAATTAGAGAATACAAAATGTTTTGAATGCTGTAAAAGGCATATTTCCTTGATTATCGCTGTTCTATGTTATTATCCAGTGATATCCATTGGCTTTGTGACGCTTTCTAGTAAATTGTGAAGGTTTTGGATAGTCAGATAAAAAAAGTGAACGGTTTATGATAACAATTATAGCTGAATTAGTTTATTATTGTTTGTTTAATCCAGGTTTAAGATGGATACGAGTTGGATGTCTTTACCAAGAGCTACCACTGAATATGAAAAAGGTCTTAACGAATTTCTTGATTTTATCTTTTCTACTGAGGGTAAAATGGTCAAATATCATGTCCATGTATTGATTGCGGAAATCAAATATGGGTTGATCGGGAGGAGGCTAGAACGCATCTGCAATGTGTCGGGTTTATTAAAGGCTACGAAATTGCACCTTTGATTTCCAAACCATGTGATACTCCTATGTTGGAGGCTGAAGATGACATGCAAGGGTTGGTTCATGATGCCTTCCACGGGTTTGGTGATAACAGACACGAAAATGAAATAGGAACACAAAATGAAAGTTCGAGTATGCCAAACACAAATGCAAAAAAGTTTTATAAAGTGTTGGAAGATGCAAAGAAAGAACTATATCCCGGGTGTAAAAAATTCTCGGTTCTTTCATTTATCATTAGATTATTTCATAGTAAGTGTATTGGGAAATGTAATGACAAGGGTTTCAGCATGATACTTGATACATTGAGGGAAGCCTTCCCAGATGCTTCCATACCGAAGTCATTATATGACCTAAGGAAGATAATAAGAGAGCTAGGACTTAGTTATGATAAAATTGATGCATGTCCTAATGATTGTATGTTGTACTGGAAAGAAAACAGAATGTGATGTATGTCATACGTCAAGGTATAAAGCAAGTGAAAATGATTATGACGATGAGTCAACCACACCTGATACGGATAAGAAGTCTAAGAAGATTGGAGCAAAGGTTTTGCGTCATTTTCCGCTCATACCATGGTTGCAAAGGTTGTTTATGTCATCTAAAACTGCTACCTCCATGAGATGGCATCAAGAGAGTCGCATGAAAGATGGATACTTGAGACATCCTGCAGATTCCCCAGCTTGGAAAACATTTGATTTTAATTATCCTGATTTTGCCAATGAATCTCGAAATGTCAGGCTTCGTTTAGCGAGCAATGGGTTTAACACTTTTAGAACAATGAGTGTTTCTCATAGTACATGGCCTGTTGTTTTGATGCCATATAATCTACCTCCTTGGATGTGCATGAAACAACCTTATTTCATGCTATCTTTACTTATACCTGACCCATCTGCTCCTGGGAATAATATAGATGTTTATATGGAACCGTTAGTGACTGAGCTACAAGAGTTATGGCTTAATGGAATAGAGACTTATGATGCATCAACAAAGAGTAACTTTCTGATGCGTGCTTCTTTGTTATCGACGATAAGTGACTTTCCAGCTTATGCGAATTTATCCGGATGGAGCACCAAAGGTAAACTTTCATGCCCTTGCTGCCATAAGCATACAAAATCACAATGGTTAACTCATTGCAAAAAATATTGTTTCATGGGACATCGTCGATATTTGCCGAGTGACAAGGTTGTAGAAGGCGCTAGGCGCTAGGCGCTAGGCAGGCGGTGGGGTCTAGCCTAGGGACTAGTCGGGACTAGGCGGGACTAGGCGAAATTAGGCGGAATTAGGCGTTTTGGAATTTTTACACATATTTTCTATAAATTTAAGTACTAAATGTAAACTAGTAAAGATAGAGGGGGTTAAATGTATAAATACACAAACTTATATTACACTTTTGAATAAAAAAATTACAAATTTAGGGAATAAATGTAACTTAGTAAAAGATAGAGGGTTAAATGTTAAAATACCTAACCCTAAACTCACAAAAACCACATATCAGCCGCCACTCTTCTCAGAATTGTCTGCTTCCTCTTTCTTCATCCTCCTTCCACCTTCTTCTTCCTCTTTCTTCCTCCTTCCACCTTCTTCTACCTTTTTCCGGCCAAATTCCGGCACCGGCGCCTAGGTCCGCCTGGGACCGCCTGGGTCCGCCTAGGTCCGCCTAGGACCGCCTGGGACCCGCCTAATGCCCAAAACGCCTAGATCTCCGACTAGGGGCTTATTCCGATATGGCTGGCCGACTAGCGACTAGGCGGCGCCTAGGCGACCGCCTAGGCCGCCTTTTACAACCTTGCCGAGTGATCATGCTTTTCGAAAAGATAAGAAGTCTTTTGATGACACAAAAGAAAAGGATAGGCAACCACGTGGCTTAACAGGGTCAGAAGTACTTGATGAGCTAAATGGTTTTGAAATTAAATTTGGAAAACTTGTGAATACCAACCCTAATCTACCATTTAACTAGAAGAAGAGAAGTATTTTTTTTGAGTTACCATACTGGAAAGATAACCTGCTACGCCATAATCTAGATGTAATGCATATTGAGAAGAATGTTTGTGACAGTGTCGTTGGAACGTTAATGAATCTAGATGGAAAGACCAAGGATCATGTAAAAGCACGCCTTGATTTGCAAGAATTGAGTATTAGACCTGAACTTCATCCTAGAGTTCAAAATAACAACAAAGTGTATTTGCTACCTGCTTGTTTCTCAATGGATAAAAAAGAGAAAGATATATTTTTGTTGTGTGCTTAAAAAGGTGAAAGTTTCGGATGGTTATGCTGCTAAACATATCAAGATGCGTAGAGTTAAAACCTCCAAAATTGTTTGGCCTTAAAAGTCATGATAGCCATATTTTGATGCAGCAGTTGCTTCCCCTTGCTTTGAGAAATGTGTTACCTAAGCACGTGCGTTATCCTGTGATGAAGCTATGTCGTTACTATAAACAATTATGCTCCAAAAGTTCTTAATCCAAATGATTTGGTTCAAATGGAAAACGAGATTGGAAAAATCCTTTGTGATTTAGAAAGGATTTTTCCGCCATCATTCTTTGATGTCATGGTTCATCTAGCTATAGAGGCCAAATTAGGAGGGACGGTTCACTACCGTTGGATGTATCCAATCGAGAGGTGCGCATTTATATTTTAGTAAATACCTTTTTTAAAGAATATTATTGAATCTCATCTTAATATTTTTTATAACTCAGGTATTATTTATCTACATTAAAATCTTACGTCAAAAATAGGAGTAAACATGAGGGTTCCATTGCAGAAGGATATTTAGCTGAAGAATGTTTGTCATTTTGTTCATTGTACCTATCAAGTGATGTCGAGACCATACATAATAAGACAAGTCGAAATTATGATGACGGTGGTTATGAGGATATTTTACCTATCTTTTCTATGTCGGGTCGGCCGATAGGTGCTACAAAGGTAGAGATGCTAGACCTTGACATTTTGGCTAAAGCACATTCATATGTGTTGTTCAATTGTAGTGAAGTTGATGAATTTCGAACGTAAGTAGTTATTTAGAAGTTATGAGTTCCATTTCTTATATTCCATTTGCGATTGTTATTATTGTTATCATCATTATCATCTTTTAACATTGCAGAGAACATCAGACGATTGTTCGTCATGAAAATCGGAAATTACGTGAGCGTGAGATTCAACGTTTACATAGCGAGACTTTTGAGTCGAGGTTTGAAGATCATGTAAGGAATAGATATATGTGTATTTATTTTGAAATACAATTTTAATGATATAACATTTTCAAGCTTCTAATAGTTGGATGTATAATTTATATTTTAACACATCTTGCCTTAATTCAGGTTGCGGAGCTTCATACTAGAGGGGATCATAGAATCACAGAAGATCTAAGAAATTTGGCAAGTGGCCCAGCTGAGTTTGTGAAAAAATATAAGGGATTTATCATAAATGGTTTCCGATTTCACACAAAAGATCTAGAAGAGGATAGGAAAACACAAAATAGTGGAGTTATGCTTGAGGCCATGACTAATAGTTTCTCGAGTGCTAGAGATAACAATCCTATCGTGAGAGATGTAACATACTACGGGGTTTTGAATGATATAATTGAGTTGGAGTATGCTGTTGACAAGAAAGTAGTTTTGTTCCATTGTGATTGGATCTCGAATGGTTCAAGGAAAAAACAAGATGAGAATGGGTTTACCCTACTAAATTTTGAAGGTTTGAAGCCTCATAACGAGCCTTTTATACTAGCTTCTCAAGCACAACAGGTATTTTATGTTGCAGATCATGTTGACAAAGGTTGGAAAGTTGTGATAACAAAATCTTTAAATCTTTTTGGAAAGACTGACTCTCTACTGGACTTTCTCATTACAGATTCAGATACTTTATCAGTATCACCCTCAGATTCTAAGTTGATATCATTCTCAATACTCACACCCTCTGCCCTATCAGTTTCTAGACTAACACTACTAGGCTGTTGTTTGTCAGCCTGATTAGGCTGCAGTTTATCAGCCAAGCTTCTAGAGGTTCTGTCTAAAGAACCTGATTGCTGAGTCCGGTGTGTTCCTGAGTCTAAATTTTCTGAATCATGTTCAGAATTAACCTTTCCCTCATCATTGGGATCATTTACACCTAAGGTATCTGAATCTGTGTCTTCATAGAAGTCGAAAAAATTGATATTTGTAACTTGTTTAAAAACATTTGAGTCAAATTTTTCATAAACAGTTTTTTCTTTAAAAGGAAAGAAATTTTCAAAAAATTTAACATCTCTTGAGAAAAATATAGTTTTACTATCCAAGCTAAAAACTTTATAACCCTTTTTCTCATAAGAGTAACCTATGAAAACACATTTTTCACTTCTACTTTTTAATTTGTTTGACTCATTTAGTATTGTACAAAAACACAGACAACCAAATATCGTGTTCAAGGAAAGGCTCAAAACCATTCATCAACTCATAGGGGGTTTTTCCAGCTAGCACAGAAGAAGGTGTCCTATTAATTAAATAAGCAGCAGTCAATATGCATTCAGACCAAAAACGAACAGATAAAGAACTTTGAAACAACAAAGCCCTAGAAACATTAAGTAAGTGCCTATGCTTTCTATCAACAACCCCATTTTGTTGAGGTGTATATGCACAGGTTGTCTGGTGTATGATACCTTTAGAATTACAAAATTCTTTGAACTATTTATTAACAAACTCAGTTCCATTATCTGATCTAAATACTTTAACTTTACTTTTAAACTGTGTATCAATAATATTAACAAAAGTCGCAACATATTCAAAAACCTCTGTTTTAGTTTTCATCATACAAACCGAGACAGCCCTAGTGTAATCATCCGCTATTGTAAGGAAATACTTATTTCCATCCCTATCAGGAACTTTATAAGGCCTCCATACATCTAAGTGGATGATATCACCTAACTTAACAGTTCTATGTTGACTTAAAGGGAATGGTTCCCTGTGTTGCTTAGCTCTATGACATACTTCACATGGATCAATGTTATCAAATTTTGTTAAACTCGATTTTGTTTTTAAAACATTTATAACTTGATCAGAAGGATGTCTTAGTCTAGCATGCCACAGACCATACAACCTTTTATTAGACACACACACCTTATTAGACACACAAGCATTGCCACACATGTAAAGACCATCCATTTGTTTACCAGTCACCAATGTTTTCCTGGTTAATAAATCTTGGATATAACAAGTATGTTTATCAAAACCTATATACAACTTGTTATCTCTGGCTAACTTATGGACATACAACAAATTAACTGAATATTCAGGAACCACAAGTACATCTTGCAAAATAACACCATCAGCCAAATGTAAAGTTCCAATTTTAGTTACTAATGCAAAAGTGCCATTTGGAGGTTTAACCCTTATATTAAGTTGAGAGACATCAACAAAAATCACTTAAATTTTTTTCATAATTTACCATATGCTCATTGGCTCCTGAATCACATATCCACCCTATCCCTTTTAGTACTCCATTACTACTAATAAAACAGTAAATGTTAGAGTTAACAGAAGAAGCACAGAACACACTACCTGTGACATTGCAGTTTTGAGCAACATCACAAGGTTTCTCATTCAAAAAATTCACCAGCTTAGCAAGTTGTTCACTAGATAAAGAGGGAATAGACACATTATGACTACTAGTAGAATTATTAGCCACAACTGCCTTCTTATTTGGATTCCCTTTGGACCTTATCCAAGAAGAGTATCCTATTATTTCAAAACATTTATCTATAGTATGACCATTCTTATTACAGTGAGTACATTTTAATGAAGGATTAGCCTTTATGTTTCTTTTGTTAAAATCAATTGGTTGATTTACTTTAGAAACAAAGTTAACAGTTTGGCTACTTTTAGACCCATTTGAAGAAATCCTATGAGACTCCTCCCTAGATACTACTACAAAGGCTTCCTTTACTGAAGGAAGAGTATCCTTTGTAAGCAGATTAGTCCTAACCCCTTGATAACAATCATCTAATCCCATTAAAAACTGCATAAGTTTAATCATGTGACTATAGTTATTAAACTCTTTTGAAGCCTCACAAGTACAAGAAGGCAATTGTAGAATTTGATCAAGTTGTTTCCACATTACATTCAATTTATGATAGTAATCAGCAACAGTTAAACTATTTTGTTTAAAATAATTGATTTTCAAATGTAGATAAAAAACAACTGACCCATCTACTTTATTATATGTATCTTTTAGATCTTTCCACACTTCAGAGGCTAACTTGGAGTATACTTGACCTAAGTATAACTCTTCTGATATGGAATTCAGAATCCAAGTTAGAACCACTGAATTGCATCTATCCCATTGTCTCGTTAACACATCATCATCTTCAGGTTTTATACAACTACCATCAATAAAACCAAGTTTATTTTTAACTTGCAAAGCTAAAATCATGGCATTAGACCAAACAGTATAATTCTCAGTACCCTTCAGTTTAACATTAACAATATTCAAATTAGCAGAATCACTAGCATGGGGATACAAGGGATCACTAGCATCTAGTTTGCTAACCAAAGTGACACCACCAAGACGACCATCACCAGAATCACTACTAGAGTCAGCCATCACACAAAAATAAATAACAGCAAACAAAAAAAACAGATTAAACACTCACAAGCACAGTCAACAGACGAAGCCAAGTCAGTGATCAAGATTCCAGGTTCATCACTCAAGGTGCCTGGACATGTCTTTACTTGGGAGTCTGGTTTCTTAAGTCTAAGCACTCACAAGATCAAGATAACCAAACACAAAGTCACTTAGTTGCAACAAATACTGATAACAAACAGTACACAACAATGACCAAAGACAAACAGAATGCAACAAGCAAAATGCAACAAGTAAACAGGGATGGCTCTCCCTGTGTATTTCACAATCCGGTCTACCCTAACCCGGCCAAGATATGCCTAGACACAGACTGAATGATGCAGTATACAAAAAAAAAAAAAAAAAACTAAACAAGCTAAGAACTATAAACAGATGTAAAGGAACGATTTCACCAAGTAACTCGTAACTCGATACCTTCACTTAGGGTTTCGAGTCAGAGAGCAAGAAAGAACTCCAACGATCCTTGAATAACCAGCTTGTTTCCAACCACAATCAGCCCAATCCAGATCCAGCAAGCTCCAATTCCAAGATCAGATAAACAGATCCAAGATTCCAAGAAACCAGAGCAAGATCGGCCAAAGGAGACCAGATCTACAGACAAGATCTATGAAAAACAAGATCGATCTGTAGATGAAACACAACGAAGACACAGATCTATGGAAACAGATCTGATCTTCAACAACCCTAAAACCAAAAAGACGGAAGCGACTAAAACAACAGACCAGAGCTTATTCCATGTCAACAGGTATAGATTCAGAGACTAATAGACCAAAGAAAGAACATAAAACCTTTATTCAAACTTCTGAATCTAACAATCTATTACAGACTCTATGAATCAAGAACAGAAACCCTAAACAACTTATGAATACAAAACTGTAAACAAGAACTAGATTAGACTAACATGAGCTCAGTTCTTATTGAGATGAATAAGAGCAGATCATACAAAACCCTAATTGTTCTAAGTTGTGAGAGATAACAAAGAGAGACAAGAAAATAATATGAGAGCTAAACTTGTAGACACAATCAGAGATGGGTTTATATAGGCAGGATATAGGCTCGGTTAGAAACACACCCGAGCCAATAGACACCGTCAGATCTCTTTGAAGAAACACAAAAGAACATGATCTTGGCCGTTGATAAAGGAAAGGAACGAGGACCGGGATTGCCAGCTTGGCAATCCTCACCAAGACTTGATTCTCAACTGGGCCACTCATCCGGGCCTATTCCTTGTGACTCTGCCGAAGCCCAACACGAACCAGAAACCTCTTCAGCCCATCAACCAATCTAGCATCCTTTCCTAGCCCATGAGAGTCCACCAGCACTTGAGCCCAACGAGCAGGAAATATTATAAACATAAAACAAGAAATGTGTAAGTATTTTATAATATGATTAAGTATGTATTATGGATAATTTTAACAAGGATATATATGACACCCTCCCCATGGTCGCAAAAAGAGGAAGGCACGAGGGCACTGGGAACTAGATTGCCAAATTAAGAAGCCATAAATTTTTGGAAAAGGCCAAGATGTTAAAACAGTGAAGAGTTTATATTTAGACAAACATGTTTAGACCTTTTAATGTTTAAGTAGACCAGCGGAACCTGTGTTTGTAGTTTCAGATGCGGCATATCAACTGTACATATACAATATCACGACTTTAATATGAAAGCAGTTATCGGTCGAACTCCCATTGGCCATATCGCGTTTTAGCATGCCACAACGCGCGTGGATTTTAAAACCTAGTTTAAATAAATCACCAACAAGTTTTAACATAAAAAATGCCATTTTATTAGTTTCTCTCCTCTTTAAGAGAAAATTGTGAAACTTAAAATTTTTCAAATTTGATTAGTATCACAAAATCATAGATCCATAGATGCATTATAACCTCCACCAAATTTTATTAATTCTTACTGTTTGAGTGTTATTTTACTATTAAAAGGGCTTTATAACATTCATCCATCTAGCCCAATGACCACAAAATCCAACTATCCTCCAAGCATGTTGTAACAAATATATTAAACTTGGGGCACTACCAAAATAATTTATATATTAGAGAAAGCTAAAGAATCAAGATTTATGATGCACTAATAAAATTAAGAAAATAAGACTCGTAAAGCAACTACTTGCCAGAATAGTTGGATGTAGAGGCATAATGAGTCATAGGTCCAACATCCATATCTAGGAATTAATTGAAATGTCCGAATGATCCACTGTATAAATAGGTCTCCTTTTCCCCACCAACAATAACTTAACGAAATTATTAACCGAGTGAGATAAATATTGGGATCAAGAAGCCTTTCATTGATAGATTACAAGTCTTAAATATAAAAGGCTCGATCAAATGTTGTGTTATTGACATAGAACATGCAAGAACAATAGAGAACCAATTTTATTTATGTTACTCAACATTTACACAACCTTTCTATATATAATCTGTTACTCATATATATACTACAGTTATGACCAACCATCGCAATCTTTAGTAAGACGCAGTGGTTATAACCCAATGACCTGTTTGCTAATTTTGACCCATACTAACTATTTGATCCAAAGTAACTAACTTTAACTAGAGTTATTTATTATTTTAGACTATGCCATATAATCTATTGTGGCATATATTAATAATAACAGTCACCTTATTAACAAGTCTAGATTATATATACTTCATAACAATAAACACCAACATATATAGAGTACGATCAAGACAACAAATTTGTAATGAACATGCATCCAAACAATAATCAAACCACACCAAAAACTAAATATTGATACAACAATTTACAAGCTAGCTAGTAACCAGGAAAGAGTACAATTTACGAGAAGGATCATATTCCACCATCCGGGATTACTTTGAGCTAGTAATAAATGTGTTGCCAATGAAAATCTTACTAGCTGCACACTAGTTCAAATTCAAGTGTTAATATAACTAACCAGATACAAAAGAAGAAAACAAATAAACATGAACTTACTTCATTACCTGAAGATGAAGAATGATGTTTAAGGAATCAGGGACTCCCTAAATAAGCACGCCATTTCTCGATAAATGGAAGGTCACTTGGATCCATGTTTGGAATATGGTAACCTCGAAGTGTTTCGATTATTTCTCTCGTCTCACCTAGAAGTTTAGCCGCATCATGGACACTAGCTTCCCTTTCCTCTATCACATCAGCGTGACATTTCATTATTACGGCTTGTGGTAAGTTGGTGAGACAAGCGGCCATTATGTCAGCTATCATTGCTGATAAGCTATCGAATAGTTCTTTTTGGCTAACCGTGACATCAATGTTGGTGTGGGAGTTACGTAGGATTGTTTGGTTATACGATACATTGAGTTGGCACAAATAGACTTGTGTCTCGAATCATCATCTTCAACTCCAGTATCATCCTTACTTCTGTCCTTCGAGCTGATTATGTTGTTAGCCTTGTCCCTGAACCATTCAACAATCTGTTCAGTTGTATATGCTTGAAAAGCAGGGTTTGGCAACTGGTTACCTAGCCATTTTTTGTCGAATCTAATTTCTTGCCACAAATCGGCAGCTGCCTTTTGAAAACCCAAATAATCTTTCTTAGCATTGAGGCTTTTTTCCACCACCATGACATATTCTAGACCTTCCCTGACACTTTCCAATAAAATATCAACTTCATCCATTCCAATTTTAGGAAGGGAAAGGATGATGGTTGTCATGGTTACGACCGGTAACCTCCAACAATCCACACATGGAACATCATGATCATCAACGTGGTCAAACTTTTTAACTCCTACAAAACAACTAGTTGACTTTTCCAGAATTAGATTCTTGAGATTGTTGGGTTGGCGTTTGCACCCTTTTGGATCAACCGGTTCGCAGATTTTGAAAGGCGTTCTAAATATCTCTCACCAAGCTCCATCTCTTTTTCAAGGTGCAAAACATAACGGCTAAGATCTTTCTTTTTCCCAACAGGTTCACCCTTTTCTTCCAACTTGTTAGACTTCTTTCCCAATAACCACTTGATACGACGGGAACAATCCAAGAAACATAGCATAAACAAAAATGGGATCAAGGCTATTACCTTGCATACCACCACAAATACATTCTGGAATCCTATACACAAGATGAAAAATAGCCTTTTCAAATTCTCAATGACCACCTCGAGGTTGGGGCTACGAAATGGGAGTCTTACACTAGCACGTTTCCATTCGTATAACTTGCTAGTCCAGTAAGATTCTACTTTAAAGTGGCTTGAAGTTATTTTGGTGGACACTTTAAAGTTTAAGGCTGCGAAACATCTAAAAACTGGTGCAATTGTACCAATAATGACTCCGATAAACTGTACTATGAGAATTACTATCATGGACCACCCATAATCTGAATCATAGTCTTTATGCATAATAAAATCAGAAAGCAGGTAGATGATATAAGCGTGTAACGCAGTGACAAAAAGACATATTACCCCAGAAGCAGATGTCGTTTGAAAGCAAACTGTTATGAATTGGGGCTGCCACTTCCTGCCATGATCCAGTGACTGATCACATGTTCTTCTAGCTTCTTAACTGTTAATACTTCCCTTGATGATGAGTGAATCTCTTCTGAAGCTGTTTCATGAACTTGTTTGTATTTGGATTCTATAATCAATTTGGATTTTAGAGTCGCAATACATGAACATACATGTACCATTAACAGCCCAAGTAAGAAAAATACATAAATGAAGGCTACTTTATTGAAGTCACTCAGTTTTTGTACAATTGGGACACTAGTATCTTCAGCTACACTAGTATCTTCACTCAAATCTGAATCAAAGGAATATGTTGATAGAACTCCGGTGTGTATTTGAATGCAAACATTGACAACCAAGGTGATGACAAGAACACACAAAGCTATGATGTTTGACCAAAGCTCATTGTTGTCCATGGTTGCTAAACAAGGCAATAAATTAGCCATCATGGTGCATATAAAGGCCATGCTTCCGAGCTTTGCCAATTTGTCCACATAACCCGGCATCGAACCGGTTAAATCCACAGGTAACTTCATTGCGATGCTTATCATAGTGAGAAAAAAAAGCATTAATTATAAAATACTTACACGGAAACCACAGCTTTTTACTACGGTAACCATGTATTAAATCAGCCACCATGGAAAGGACGCAAATCAGAGATGCTCCTGCTATATACATCCCAATCCAAAACATAGGTTTACTGAAATGGTTTGCCAGATCATATCGGTATATATGCTTTACGTATCCCAACAATGGATATGTAATATTCGAAGGCAATTTGTAGGTATCGTTGAGTCGACTCATAAGAGTAAGATATTTATTTGCTGACTTATAGTGATTGATGAGGTTAAACTCAAGATTACGATACATTAGAATTGTTGAGTTGTAATCTTCCATAACTCCAGGGAAAGAAACTGATGATTTGATGGAGAAAAAATGAAGTTGGGTGTAGGAATGGAAAATATTTGATTAGGATTGGATGTTTTGTTGAGAAAGACTTGGACTATGTTTTAGTTGTATTTGAAACCAATTGCATTGCATTACTATATATATATATAAAAGATTTTTTTTTAACGGCCAACAAACATTTTTGCCTGACTACTCAGGGAGTCCCCACATCATGGACAGACCTCCACAACCAACCCAATGGAGGGCCCATACATACATCGGCGACTGGCGTAGTCAGGCCCGCCCATGCAGTTTCCGAAACCGGGGAAAACCCAACCCATCACCCGCCCGTAGGCACGATGACTTGATGTTGGACTGATAATAAGAGAATATTAAAAGTTGAGAATGTTTTTGTTTTATGTATTCATTCATGCATGAAGCAAGGTATAATAGCAGAGATTTTATACACCTGTAAAAGACATAAAAAGGAAAGACAATGAAGGAAAAAATAAATGCCCTCCATGATTTACGTGTTTATTTTTGGAGGAATTGAATGATGTGATTATATTTTTGGAGGGAATTGAATGATGTGGTGGGTTTTAAGCCAAAAATTGGTGTGTGAAACTAAAATTTTTAAATTTATAAATACCAAGTATTGAATTCAAAGACACGATTTTTACTACTCAACTTCCTAAAAATTACTAAAGAGGTTTTAAAGGCTAAAAATAATGTAAAAGAGAGAATTAAACCATAGGAGAAAATAATATCAAAACAAAGATGTTGGGTCAGGATCTGATCTTACTTGGTATGAGAATAGTTGACCTTTATTCAAGTGTTGTGTTTAAAAATAAGCATAACCGCATTAGACTCTAAACGATTCATGTTTTTAATGTTATTGTGAGGGTCTTCCGTCCCGGTAAGGTCGCCTCTCAACCGTGAGGGGCATATCACCCAAGATTGTGTTAACTAAACCCCAAAAGACACATCTCTCAAAGTTGCGATATTGACATTCAATTACCCGTTCCTTTTGTGAATAGTTTGCCAAAGGCCGAAACGATTAACAAAACTACTACTTGACATGGGTAGGGGCGACGTAGCCTCCTGCTTACGCTCATCCCCTACTTGAAATAATTATTAAATAAACAAAGGTTGAGTAAAGTGAAGGGGGCAAGTGTGTAAGTATTATATAAAAGACATATTTGTCCTAGAAAATAGTTAACATATGCATTGTGTTTTGTACTATAAGCAATTATATTTGTAAAAGTTTAATTATAAGATATTCTTAGGAAATGTATTATATAGTATAAATAACTAATTTTTGGTTGATTTTGGTTCGTTTTATTTTTTTAGTTATTGCTTCCATATCATATTATTATTTAATACAATCTAGACTTGTCGCCTCAACTTTACTCAAACTTAACATATCATTATTTAATACTGTACTCAAGGCAGATGTGGATTCACCCATGATTGTAAACACTAGGTAGCTTTATTATTTAAAAAAGTTTACAGAGAGCTCTATCGGCTATTTACATTTTTGTGTCAACAAAGAGTGGTTCAATCTCTTGTGATTTAACTTGTTATTGTCCATCTCCACATGCTTCGTTCATGAAATACCAGTTTATTAACAATGTGTTGAGCCGCTTGGTTATCACAATAAAGGGATGTAGGTCCATTTTGTTATGCGTGGAGGCCTTACAAGAGCCATCGTGTCCATAGAACTTCGCTAGTGACGGTTTCATGCTCAGTATTCCGCTTCGGCCAAGGTGAGAGAAACAACCATATGTTTCTTGGACTTCCAAGAGAAAGGCACCCCCCACCAAGAGTAGAAGGCATCCGGTTCGTAATTTTCTTGTGAAAGGGCATCCTAGCCAATCGGCATCACAATACGTGACCAATTTTCTTCCTCTATCTTTAGGAAAGAAGAATCCTTGCCCCATGGTGACCTTTAGCTATCGTAGGACTCTCATGGTGGCATCCAAAAGCTTTGTCAGAAGTTCGATACAAAGTAACACTGGATGTTCACGGAATACGCCATATTTGGTCTCGTGGCTTGAAGGTATCACAAACGCCCTATCGAGCTTTAGATTTTGCTCTATGGGAAAAGAGCATGGCCTACACACTAGCATTCTACTATCTTCTAAAATGTCCAGGTGTATTTTTGTTGACTTAGGACTGATCGTCTTTATTGTGCGTAGCTTTGATCCGAAGAAAGTATTTGAATGGGCCAAGATCCTTAATGCTAAATTTGGTATCAAGACGAGTCTTTGTTTTTTTTTCTTTTGAATCATATCTTAATCATTTCCCACAACTAGAACATTGTCGACATATATAAGAGCAACAATAAACACCTTACCCTCCTTGTAAATAAAAAAAATGAGTGGTCTGCAAAAAATTGTTTAGAACTAAGTTCAAGTAGAGCTGATGTGAACTTTTGGTACACATTCCTCGAGGATTCTTTCAAACCGTACAACGATTTTCTCAACGTACACGTCTATGTCCATGAAACACCCAAACTTTTTTTTTTCATACTTATTTATTTTGAACATGTTAGGTATCAGAGTTTAAGCGAAAGGTCCCAATTTAATTTTACAAAACGTCAAACTTTTATTCCATTATAAGTACTATTTTACAACCATTATTTTGCCAACACAAGTTTGATTGTCATCCTTGATATTTTACAAAAACATGTTCAATCCCGTTTGACCACAAGACTTGATCTTGCTTAGCCCTCATAGCTAATCCACCTAAAAGGATATATATATATATATATATATATATATATATATAGGGGATGGTTCAATAGAAAACTCATTTTATTGAGAGAACTCGAGAACTTTATATTACATATGTGCAATATATCATATATTGCATATGTGTAATATATATTGCACATGTGTAATATATCATATGTTACACATGTGTAATATATATTGCACATGTGTAATATATCATATGTTACACATGTGGAATATATATTACACATGTGTAATATATGACATATTGCACATGTGTAATATATATTACACATGTGCAATATGTCATATATTACACATGTGTAATATATATTACACATGTGTAACATATGATATATTACGTATGTGCAATATATGATATATTGAGTGTATTACATATGTGTAATATATATTACACATGTGTAACATATGATATATTGCACATATGCAACATATGCAATAGTAATATATTACACAAGTGTAATATACAACATATGATATATTACATATGTGTAATATAGAGTTCTCGAGTTCTCTCCCTAACTATGAGTTCTCAATTGAACCTTCCCCTATATATATATATATATATATATATATATATATATAGGGTAGGGTTCAAATAGGAACCATACCTTAAGTAGGAACCATAGGAACCAATCTTAGCCATTGATCTCTAATGGCATGATTGTAAATAACTAAAACATTAATTAAATATTTAATTAAATCAAAGGGCAGTGTGGTAATTGTATATAGACTATTAATACACATGTTTAATTAGTTTCCTTTATAATCCCATTATTTTAGGAAAGTAGTTATTTTTCTCCATGGTAATCATTCTTCATCAATATGTGTATTGATTGTTTGAATGGTATCAAAGTACGTCAAAAATCGAATGTGCAGTACATGATGTTATATAGTTTTGGATAATATACGTTGGTGTATATTATATGGAAAAGGTAATTAATCAAACCTTAAATAAGATAACGAGGTCAAAAAATGATGAGACGATTTATTATTTTCAACTGCTTATACACTAGTGTATAATATACGTTGTTGTATATAGGAGACTCTATAAATAGTAGTGATAATCAAATGTATCAATATACACTGATGTATAATTGTTCACTGTAAGAATGGTAGTATTAAATACATATATTATACACTGATGTATAATTATACACTGGTGTATAAATAGTAGTGATAATCAAATGTATCAATAATCACTGATGTATAATTATACACTGGTAAAGAATGATAGTATTAAATACATATATTATACACTGAATATAAATGTGCCACAGATGGTTGTTTGGATTTTTTTGTACGATTTTAGTTTGTTCCCCCTTGAATTTTCTTTCGTAGAGGAATGTTCTTTTCAAATTGGTTATTTAATTTTCTAACTAATTTAGAGATCAAATATGATAGATTTGAAATAAAATAATTTTTTATATAGGAGAGCAGTTAAAAAGGTTACGTAAATGTTGCTAAAAATTGATTAAAAAGAAAAATATAATTACCTAAATATAAATTTACATATAAATTGATTGTGTTTTAATTATATAAATTGAATTAGAGATAATGTGGATGAGAGATTTAAGGAAACCATGTAACTCCCATGTTTAACAATTATAATTATATAAAAAAAGATAAAATTTTAAATGTATATTTACACTAATACCCTTTAGATAAAATCAAAGATGGAAGGCTAGGATTGGTTCCTATGGTTCCTAACTATGGTTGTGGTTCCTAATTGATCTCAATCCTATATATATATATATATATATATATATATATATATATATATATATATATATATAATAACTACCAGTTAGCTTTCGCTAAGTGAGTGTACATTAAATCACCATGTCCCATAATCACCATAACGACACACAACAATTCAGAACCATACCGCTTCCATATGGTCTATATCGCAAAACTCCCATGCGATTATTCATTGGATCAGAAAACCACCCATCTGAGTCCAACAATTCACCAAGGTCGCCAACTTCCAGCGATCTCATGTTAAATCAGAAAATTCCCATCTGACTCAACATATACCAATATACTAACATACATTCAATTATACGTGATCAAATAAGAACTATAATAACACCCATATAGTTCTAACACATAATCAACACATATTATATATAATATATATATATATATATATATATAATATATATATATATATATATATACTTCCAGAGGTATGTAACACTCACCTTTGCTTTATCGATGTTTAGTCTACTCGGTCCGAACTTGGTTCCCTAATCCAGACCAAGATAATCTTAAATACTAGTTAAATAAGGAGTGGTTACTAACTAACCATTGCCCTGGTAGGCTCTAGATAACCTTATCTCATTTAAGCATAGGTGATCAGTCTATGCATAATTTAGAGTTAGGTTACCCAACACCTACCCTGATTATGATGCTAAACCCCAAAACTAAGAATATACTATGTCTTAATATTTATAAACAAACATTACTTAAAGATTAGATGACTAAATGTTAACCTTTAGATTTATAATTAAACATAAAGAATAGATACCTAAGTCCATACTTGATCCGGAGGACTAGATGATTCACTTTTAAGGTTCGAGGAATATAACCCTATTTGGTAAGTTATATAGTCATGTCACTGACTTACGAAACCGGCTTACCACAATTCGGTTGTGAGTTTTATTAATTTTCTTGGAATTCCATCAACCACACCCACGTATCATTCATAACCGACACCTTTCATTGTGGTGTTGACACTATATACACAGCCACATGCATAGCATGAATTCATATTTGAGGATCTAACTTTTATTATTATTATTATTATTATTATTATTATTATTATTATTATTATTATTACTAATAGTAATCTAGCTACTTCACTCATTTTTCTCGTATAACTTCTAAACTATAACGTTTTACTAAATTTCGAATACCTTGCTAAGGCGAGCAAATTTTTATCTATACGTCATTCTAAGTTTCATTCAAAACTGAGTAGGGTTCAAATATAATATAATATATTATTACTAAATGGTCTCCTATAATCCTAACATCTCGTCTAGATCTCATAACTCAAATAATTATACTAACCACCACTTACTCGTTTTAAAATACACAAATATCTATATCACCTGTTAGTGGTTCATTTTAACGGTTAATGTCCCGTTTCATTCACTAATAAATATGAACCAACACATTTATTTATATAACAAAAACGAGATGTTACAGTCCACCCTGTTGTAACCGTGTGGAATTCTCACACGAATCATGCTCTTCCTTAAAGCGCTGCACAGAATTTTTTTTTCTTTTTAAAGGACTGCTGCTCCCACATTCTTTTCTACAAAACAATGACTTGATGTTGGACTGATAAAAGAGAATATTGAAAGTTGAGATTGTTTTTGTTTTATGTATTCATTCATGCATGAAGCAAGGTATAATAGCAGGGATTTTATACACCTCTAAAAGACATAAAAAGAAAGACAATGCATGAAGCAAGGTATAATAGCAGGGATTTTATACACCTCAAAAAGACATAAAAAGGAAAGACGATGAAGGAAAAAATAAATGCCCTCCATGATTTACGTGTTTATTTTTGGAGGGAATTAAATGATGTGGTGGGTTTAAGCCAAAATTTGGTGTGTGAAACTTAAAGTTTTAAATTTGTAAATACCAAGTATCGAATTCAAAGACACGATTTTTACTACTCAGCTTCCTAAAAATTACTAAAGAGGTTTTAAAGGCTAAAAATAATGTAAAAGAGAGATTTAAACCGTAGGAGAAATAATATCAAAACAAAGGTGTTGGTTCAGGATCTGATCTTACTTGGTATGAGAATAGTAGACCTTTATTCAAGTGTTGTGTTTAAAAATAAGCATAACCGCATTAGACTCTAAATGATTCATGTTTTTAATGTTATTGTGAGGGTCTTCCGTCCGGTAAGGTCACCTCTCAACCGTGAGGGACATATCACCCAAGATTGTTTTAACTAAACCCAAAACACACATCTCTTAAAGTTGCGATATTGACATTCAATTACTTGTTCCTTTTGTGAATAGTTTGCCAAAGGCCGAAACAGCTAACGAAACTACCACTTGACATGGGTAGGGGCGAAGTAGCCTCCTGCTTACGCTCATTCCCTACTTGAAATAATTATTAAATAAACAAAGGTTGAGTAAAATGAAGGGGGGAAAATGTGTAAGTATTATATAAAAGACATATTTGTCCTAAAAAATAGTTAACATATGCATTGTGTTTTGTACTATAAGCAATTATATTTGTAAAAGTTAAATTATAAGATGTTCTTAGGAAATGTATTATATAGTATAAATAACTAATTTTTGGTTGATTTTGGTTCGTTTTATTTTTTTTAGTTATTGCTTCCATATCATTATTATTTAATACAATCTAGACTTGTTGCCTCAACTTTACTCAAACTTAACATATCATTATTTAATACTGTACTCAAGGCAGATGTGGATTCACCCATGATTGTAAACACTAGGTAGCTTTATTATTTAAAAAAGTTTACAGAGAGCTCTATTGGCTATTTACATTTTTGTGTCAACAAAGAGTGGTTCAATCTCTTGTGATTTAACTTGATATTGTCCATCTCCACATGCTTCGTTCATGAAATACCAGTTTATGGGTGCGAAAACTTTTATTTGAAATAGGATATCCACCACATGAAAACCAAGTTCAACACGATCGAACGAAGCACATAGTGTTAGATTGGCGCTTCTTCAAAGAGAAGCTAGAAGAAAAGATCATTACCCTACCCTTTGTGCGATCAGAAAACGAACTTGTTAACGAAAGAATCCTACACAAGTGTCTAGATAAGTTGAATTTTGGAGATCCCACTATTCTACTTAAGGGGACGTGTTGAAATAAAGAAATGAAAATATTTTACATTCATAGGATCAGCAAAATTATCTCTTGTTCTCATCATATCCCAAGTTTAAAGGCCCAAATATATGGTTTCCTTTCTTCCAAGAATTACAGCTACCCACAGAATTACAGCTACCAACAGCCTGGTTTCCTTGTTTAGATCCACTGTACAATATATAAATAGAGATTATTATTTTCTTGTAAAATCATCGATCAATAGAATTTCCCTTCAATACAATTTCCTCATTCTTAATTCTCTATTGATAAGAGTAATGAGATTGTTTCATTTGTGTAGACATAAGAGATCTAACATCCTGATTGATGTAGACCTGTGTTTGCATATGAACGTTCAAAAAGAGAAAGTTATCGTTGTGGCTGTTTGGTGTGGATTGACGGTGGTACAGAGGGAAGAAGAAGACTGTGCGCTGTAGTTAGAGTGGTGGTAGGGCGGCGGCGGCGGCCGACCGCCCCTCCATTGGTTGTGACCTAAGCTCTGATACCAAGTTAGAATATCAAAGTAGTAGGTTCTTGTATTAGATTGTTGTCCCCTATTAGAGTTACATAAGATGGGTTTATATAGACAACCATATTTACATGTTTAGTCCCTAATCTATCACTAATAATATTATTGTCTAATAATCATTTTCTGTGTACAGAGTGGAGGAAAAATGATAGTTTTGTTTTTTTTATAAGGAAGTATTGTGTCAGCCTAAGCCTTTTACATGAGGTGGGGTTGACTATTGGGGTTTTTTTAAAGGGTAATTTAGTAATTTCACAGCCACTCTAAGGACTATCCGAGTTAAGAAACACCAAAAGTTGAGACTATGCCTGTAGTTTAAAAACTTAGGGACTATAGGTGAAAATTGTGCAAACCACAGGGACTATTCGAGCAATTTTCTCTTTGATAATTTTAGGGATAATTACCAAAATGGACATTTAACCAACCAAATTAGCTAAAATAAACACCTGATGCGTCAAAACATTAGGGACCGGCCACTCCTTTGCGTCTACCAATCAGATGATTACACGTGTAAAGTCTTCAGATGCTTTAATTTTAAGGTCAATTAATGCGTCTAAACTTTAGACGCGAGGCTGTTATTTAGACGCAAAGGTTAGCCCCTTGCGTCTAAAGAAAAGGTTAGCCCCTTTGCGTCTCAATAACAACCTCGCATCTAAAGTTTAGACGCAGGGAGTTTTAAAATGAAAGCGCTAAAGACTTTACACGTGTAATCATCTGATTGGTAGACGCAAGGAGTGGCTAGTCCCTAACATTTAGACGTATCAGTGTTTATTTTGGCAAATTTGGTAGGTTGACGTAGGTCAATTGTCTATTTTGGTAATTATCTCTAAATTTTTTATGATGTATGAAATGGGTGCCATCGCTCTTGGATTTCTATATTTGAATGTTTATTTAAATGTTACAGCTCAATATAAGAGTAACATAATGAAATTTTGTAATTAAAACTCAAGAAATTAAGGCAGTAGAGAAAATAATGACAGTGTTCGAGTTCGTTGCCTAAAAGCTTTTGCCTTCAGGATTTTGAACACTTTGATGGGTCAATGTTAACTTGGTGATTTTCTACAGAACCACTTGATGTATATACATTGTTTGATAAGACTTAGCTACAATGTTATAAACATATATATGTATTCTTCTTGGCGCAATTGAACACGTTTCATAAAATAGGTTGATAATTGTCAGTTAACGGATGTTTGATGTTTCTACAGGTCATACAAACGACCTTATCAATCACACTGTCTCCACCAACCCCAAATCTAGCAACACTTGCTTTGAAAGGCACTTCCGCAAAACGACCACTCCCCATAACAGAAGTACAAAAAATATTTATTTTAAATAAGCTACAACTCATAATAACATTAATAAACCTTCGGGTCACAACTTCAGGTGCAAGATATGACACCCCATGACCACTCACCTTCAGACAATGTACAAAAAAGTATTTATTTTCAATAAGCTACAATCCACAATAACATTATGCTAAACCTTCGGGTTATAACCTCAAATGCAGATATGACACCCTCCCCATGGTCGCAAAAAGTGGAAGGCACGAGGGCACCGGGAACTAGACTGCCAAATTAAGAAGCCATAAACTTTTGGAAAAGGCCAAGATGTTAAAACAGTGAAGAATTATATTTAGACAAACATGTTTAGACCTTTTAATGTTTTAATACCAGCGGAACCTGTACTGTTTGTAGTTTCAGATGCGGCATATCAACTGTAATACAAGTGCATATACAATATCACGACTTTAATATGAAAGCAGTTATCGGTTGAACTCCCATTGGTCATATCGTGTTTTAGCACGCCACAACGCGCGCAGATTGTAAAAACCTAGTTTAAATAAAACACCAACAAGTTTTAACAAAAAAAAAATGCCGTTTTTTAGTTTCTCTCCTCTCTTAAAAGAGAAAATTGTGAAACTTTAAATTTTTCAAATTTGATTAGTATCACAAAATCATAGATTCATAGATGCATTATAACCTCCACCAAATTTATCAATTCTTACTGTTTGAGTGTTATTTTACTAATAAAAGGGCTTTATAACATTCATCCATCTAGCCCAATGACCACAAAATATTCCAACTATCCTCCAAAACATGTTATACAAATATATTAAACTTGGGGCACTATACAAAATAATTTATATATTAGAGAAAGCTAAAGAATCAAGATTTATGATGCACTAATAAAATTAAGAAAATAAGACTCGTAAAGCAACTACTTGCCAGAATAGTGCAATTGGTTGTATAGGCATAATGAGTCATAGGTCCAACATCTATATCTAGGAATTAATTGAAATGTCTGAATAATCCACTGTATAAATAGGTCTCCTTTTCCCCACAACAATAAACTTAACGAAATTATTAACCGAATGAGATAAATATTGGGATCAAGAAGCCTTTCATTGATAGATTACAAGTCTTGAATATAAAAGGCTCGATCAAATGTTGTGTTATTGACGTAGAACATGCAAGAACAATAGAGAACCAATTTATTTTATGTTACTCAACATTTACACAACCTTTCTAGATATAATCTGTTTACTCATATATATACAACAGTTATGACCAACCATCGCAATCTTTAGTAAGACACGGTGGTTATAACCCAATGACCTGTTTGCTATTTTGACCCATACTAACTATTTGATCCAAAGTAACTAACTTTAACTAGAGTTATTTATTATTTTATACTATGCCATATAATCTATTGTGGCATATATTAATAATAAACAGTCACCTTATTAACAAGTCTAGATTATATATACTTCATAACAATAAACACCAACATATATAGAGTACGATCAAGACAACAAATTTGTAATGAACATGCATCCAAACAATAATCAAACCACACCAAAAACTAATTAATTAATACTGATACAACACAATTTACAAGCTAGCTAGTAACCAGGAAAGAGTACAATTTACGAGAAGGATCATATTCCACCATCGGGATTACTTTGAGTAGTAATAAATGTGTTGCCAATGAAAATCTTACTACTGCACACTGGTTCAAATTCAAGTGTTAATATAACTAACCAGATACAAAGAAGAAAACAAATAAACATGAACTTACTTCATTACCTGAAGATGAAGAATGATGTTTAAGAATCAGGGACTCCCTAAATAAGCACGCCATTTCTCGATAAATGGAAAGTCACTTGGATCCATGTTTGGAATATGGTGACCTCGAAGTGTGTCGATTATTTCTCTAGTCTCACCTAGAAGTTTAGCCGCATCATGGACACTAGCTTCCTTTCCTCTATCACATCAGCGTGACATTTCATTATTATGGCTTGTGGTAAGTTGGTGAGACAAGCGGCCATTATGTCAGCTATCATTGCTGATAAGCTATCGAATAGTTCTTTCTGGCTAACCGTAACATCAATGTTGGTGTGGGAGTTACGTAGGATTGTTTTGGTTATACGATACATTGAGTTGGCACAAATAGACTTGTGTCTCGAATAATCATTTTCAACTCCAGTATCATCCTTACTTTTGTCCTCCGAGCTAAATATTATGTTATTAGCCTTGTCCCTGAACCAATCAACAATCTGTTCAGCTGTAATGATGCTTGAAAAGTAGGTTTTGCAACTGGTTACCCAACCATTTTTTGTCGATATCATTTTCTTGCCACAAATCGGCAGCCGCCTTTTGAAAACCCCAAATAATCTTTCTTAGCATTTAGGTTTTTTTCCACCACCATGACATATTCTAGACCTTCCCTGACACTTTTCAATAAAATATCAACTTCCTCCATTTCAATTTTAGGAAGGGAAAGGATGATGGTTGTCAGGGTTACCACCGGTAACCTCCAACAATCCACACATGGAACATCATGAGCATCAATGTTGTCAAATTTCTTAACTCCTTCAAAACAACTAGTTGACTTTTCAGAATTAGATTCTTGAGATTGTTGGGTTGGCTTTTTGCACCCTTTTCGATCAACAGGTTCACAGATTTTGAAAGGCGTTTTAAAGATCTCTCACCAAGCTCCATCTCTTTTCAAGATGCAAACATAACGGCTAAGATCTTTCTTTTCTTTCCCAACAGGTTCACCCTCTTTCTTCAAACTTCTTAGACTTCTTTCCCAATAACCACTTGATACAACGGAAACAATACAAGAAACATATCATAAACAAAAATGGGAACAAGGCTATTACCTTGCATACCACCACAACTCCATTCTGGAATCCTATACACAAGATGAAAATTAGCCTTTTCAAATTCTCGATGACCACCTCGAGGTTGCGGTACGAAATGGGAGTCTTATACTAGCGTGTTTCCATTCGTATAACTTGCTAGTCCAGTAAGATTCTATATTAAAGACCTTAAAGTGGCTTGAAATGATTTTGGTGGACACTCTAAAGCTTAAGGTAGCAAAACATCTAGAAACGGGTGCAATTGTACCAATAATGAGTCCCACAAACTGTACTATTAGAATTACCGTCATGGACCCCCTATAATCTGACTCATAGTCCTTAGCCAATGTAAATCGAATAAGCAGGAACATAGTTAAAAGTTGTAAAAGAGTGGCGAGAAGACATATTACCCCAAAGCAGCAGATGTGTGAAAGCAAGCTGTTATGAACTGGGGATTGCCACTTCCTGCCATTATCCAGTGGTTTTCTCACATGCTTTTGTAGCTTCTCAACTGTTTAGCAATTCTCCTGGTGATGGTTGAATCTCTTTTGAAGCTGTATCATGCCCTTGTTGGTATTTCGTTTCTATAATCTGTTTGGATTTTAGAATCGCTACAGATGAACATACATATACTAATAACAACACAACTAAGCAAATCACATAAATGGAGGCTATTTTATTGAAAAATTGATCTTTTTCTGTTCTGTCTAACGTCACGAGTCATCTGTGAAATAAACGACCTCAACCATATTGTCTGAGAGTATCCGATAAATGTGGAGAGAACTCCGGTTTTTATTGGATGCAAACATTGACAACCAGGGTGAATGACAGAACCACACAAAGCTATGACGTTTGACAAAAGCTCATTGCTGCTCATGGTTGCTAAACATGGCAAAAATTAGCCATGATGGTGCACATAAACGCCAAGCTTCCGAGCTTTGACCCTTTGTCCACCCAAAGCGGCATCGAACCTGTTAGATCCGCAGGTAACTTCATAGCAACAGCTATTATAGTGAGAAAAGCCGCATTAATTCGAAAATATGTACACGGAAACCATAGCTTTCTGCTACGGAAACCATGGAATAAATCAGCCACCATGGCAAGGATACAAACCAGAGATGCTAACGCGATGTTACATCCCAATCCAAAACATAGGTGCGCTGAAATGCTTGGGAGTTCTGATTGGGATATGTCCGGTAAGTATCCTTTCAATAAAATTGTAATATTTCCAGGAACACCGTAGGACCTGAGACCTTCTACAAGATAAAGAAACTCTTTTGCTGAGTTGAAAACCATAACTCCAGGAAAGAAACTGATGATTCAGATTTGATGACTTGAAGTTGGGTGGTGGAAATAATGCAGGCAGATTGAACTTATGATTGGATTTTGTGTTAGCTAAATAATAAGATGTGTTCTTGATATATATATATTCCAGGAAACACGTGAATCATGCTTTCCTTAAAGCTACTGCTTGAATTAATAAAGTTAATTTAAAAGATATCAAATTCTCACCAGCCACGTACTACCTTCAGGCAAAACCTGATTTAATTGATAAGGAGATGCTCAATGCATGATAACATTATTAGAATCCATTTTGCACCACAAATGACATAAATAATGCGGTCGAAAAGTGTATTCTCTTTGATTGTATAACTTTAAAAAGGTCTTACTCAATAATGCATTTAAAGTATGCCTTGCAAAATGTGCAGGTGGTGTGGGGTCAGGTTATGAGTCGAAATGGGTTAGGGTCAGAATTGGTTCGGGTTAGAACGGGTACTTTTTATGAAATGTTCAACTTGGTTTGGGTCAAAACGGGTTCAGGTCGATTTGGGTTCGGTCAACTTGAGTTCAGTCAATTGGGTTTGGGTCGTAACTAGTCATGTTAAAAAGGTCAAGATAGCATATGCATTA